>JAQIWI010000017.1:0-153143 GCA_034698825.1 Deuterosminthurus bicinctus
AAAAAAGACATGACATTTTAGGATGTCTATTAGACCCTATAAATGACCACTACTTGTAAATAGTTTCTTGCCGTCTAAAGGCATAAGGACGGAAGCAAATGGACGGCGGAGAAGTGAGCCAGGAGCGGGGACGATTATGATTTTTGTGATGATTTGATTGATGCAGTTCTGCTGTGAAGGAAACTGGAGCCTCACTCCCAACTGACATATATTGTGCTTCACCAACAGAGTTGAATTCGCCCAGTACGGCTGATGAGCAGCCGGACCTTACTGATCCAGTCTTTTATTTGTCTTGTAAAATTTCATGTTGATGTGAGACAGTAACTGGAATGAACTCGTCTATCTACTTCATATTTCGATTGCCTTCCAATTTTTTCCTCTCAAATTGTCTGTCGAACAACTCGGGTTTTACAAGGATATATAATGGAGGTGACATTTGCTTGTAGCTCCTCCGGCGTGACTTCCTTTATCGAAGTGAAACTTTGGGCGAAGTAATCAAGAGTGGAGACAAGAGAGAGTGAGAGGACATATCTTATGGGGGCGTCTGTTGGCATTAAGCCGCTTCTTTCACTTGCTTACTTATGGCCATGCAGAAATCCCATCATAGTAAATAAATGTGCATGTCAAACTAATTGGAGAAGACAAATGGTAAAAAATTACTTTGACACGAACGCTCCAGTTCTTTCCCACTCTCATGTGCAGGAGCAAATAAACTTAAGTGTCACTTCCACATACCACTTATTATTTACTGGAGGGGAAGTTTGTGTCCATGTGGTACTACGTGTTGTTTTCCCTCACTATGTGTTCAACAAAGCAAATGCAAGAGGAAACTTACCACCACCACTGTCCTTTATTCACATCAACGTAATTAACAAGATGCTAACTCTGACTGTACTCAGCAGTAGCTTTATTATCACCGTGATGAAAATAAGATTTATTTGTGAATATGCATATGTATTTTCCTTTAGAAGGGTGGAAACAATGCTGTAGCACTCTACCTTAAGGAAAAGGTTCATGTGGTACTCACCATAATGAACTCAACTAGGTTCATCTGCCTGATGCGATGAATGGTGGTTTATGTCTGACATGAAAAAATCGATAGACCAGGGCTGGAACAGGAGCAGCACGACAGTAGAGGAATACACTATAATTTCATGATGAATGAGCCTCGCGATTGAATTATTTGTCCAGCCAGTTCTCACTCAATCTCTCTGTCAACTAGAGATGATTGGAATATCTGTAGTAGTATCACACAGAAAGAACTGAATTGCCTTTGTCTCTCTCACGCTATTTGCTACTCTCATTCAAGATGGAGTTGGACCAGAGTCCTCTCTCTCTTTCATTTTAACACAGGCATATGCACTGCACTTATATACACCGTAATCGCTTCGATGGTAAACAGAACAGTCAACAAAGTCATCTCATTTTGTACTAGCCCTTGTGCCCTTTCGGAAGTAACGGTTCTGTCCAGTCATCCATCCATTTATTTGCCCAGCCTGTCAATCAGCCAGGCGGATCCCCTATACAGCTATTTATATTTGTATGAGCAACTTATAATTGGAGCAGCTGGGCTGGAATCGAACGTTCGCCTCTTGTTTTCTCTCTTCTCTCCCAATTGCCTGAGCTGATAGATGAACAGGTCGACCTCAACGTGCATTGTTAGTCTACTGCTTTTTACAAATGCCTATGTACAATATGCACCAAAAATTCGTCTTTCCTCAACACGTGCTCATGATTACAAGATCAAATTTTTCACCTCGTTTGTCCTTATCTCCCCTCTGTAGTCATGACATTCCTTTAGACCCACCAGGAGTGTGTCATGGAAAATGCATATAATACAGAGAAAAGGGGAGGAATGTCGGGAGGATGCGAAATTTGAAACGATTCACCATGTTGTTATCCAGTTTCAACCGCCCATATCGAATGGTCATTGTCCAAGTTCTACATGCATGCCCTCACAGGCAGACAGCCAATTCACGGGTAGTAAAGGGAAGCGTGTTTGTTACTTTTGTCAGTGTAGCTACACTGGATAAATGGGAGGTAGAAGTGGTCGTGGAAAGATGAAGGGTAAGAACACACAACATTCGGGCCTGGAAAATGTGTGTGCTGCTCGGTGGTCCGTTTCGTTGGTCAGCCTCCTTGTATGTTACAACAAAGGGCTTTCACTACTGAAGTTACAGTTTTTACCCACAAAAGTCTAGCCAAGTGTGTAGATTTGGCGGAGAGAGAAAAAAACTCATATAGTGTGGAACTACACGAGGAGACACTTAGAAAAACGGTTGCCACACTTGCTCATCAATCATTCTGACCACTTGTCCCTCAAAATAAAATCCATGTTCAAGCTCTCCCTCAAACTCACTCAGTCATTCAGACAGAGAGGGAGAGCCCATGTGAATTGCTACATATGTGAAAGTCTTTAATCTTCTCGGGCGCAGCAAGAGTCCACCATACCAATGCTTGCCAAAGCCTGACCATGTGCGTACGTGGATTACTTGCTGCTTAAGGTAGCTTTTGTACACATCATAGAAAGTGAATCCGTCAAACAAGCGTCGAAAATTCACAGGCAGACACAGGAGCCAAAATAAAATGCTTTGAACATAGCCATTATAAAATTTACGTAGTATCTGACATGAGTTTTCTCTTGAGTAACACTATATTGCGAAGTGGTTTACCGAGTAAATCACAACAAAGTGGATCACATCTGGGGGCAACAAAGTAAACAGTTACTGGTATTGTACTCAAGTAAATTCGAAGTAGCTTTGGGCACTCAGTTTTTCAGCTCAGAATGACTTAAATAATTCCGCTAAAAATTCTGCATGTTACCTTTAATGAGAGCTAATTTCTTGTACAGTGGATACCCATTAGGAAGCCGACTTACTTTCCATGGAGACTCACACTCTGACCATGATGGCTCATGATAAATATTTACTCCGATTTCTCCTCTGTAACCACTAGTTGTTGCAGTCAATACAATCCACATAAGTATGTTCCAACATTGAGAATCTGGGTTAGACCGGCCTGGGCAAGGTTTCTAAAATAATTTTGATCCTAAAGCCATGAGAACGCCTAGATTCTGCCTACGTGCCATACCACGGTGCCGACTCTGCATAAGGAATACTGGCCACAAGATATATGAACACTGTGCAAGATAGTAAGCATCTTTTTTGCAGCTTATATATTTTCATGCGACTTTGTGTCTATGTGCTGTTCAACTCACACAGGATCAAATCGTTTGCTTTCTTGCTCGGTTAAAAAGGACGTTATGCCTGTGAGAGAAGCAAGAGATGTGCTGAGGTAGGGAAGCTGGGAATTTTATCTTGTCAGTTATGGATGACCTTAAGAATGTTTGCGAAATCAAAATTCTGCCCAGTTTCTCAACAGCTGAATCTCTTTTGGACACCACTTTTGTCGACATTATGTCTGACGTTTGGACGTGCCATGGGAAATTTATTTTTGATTTCCACCATGAAAAAATCCTGTAGCAGAGTGAATGAGTGATCACTTCGTGACCTCCATATTAACGTCCTTCACCATAGTCTGTCCTTTTATGTTTTCGCCCAATGCGGTTTATATGCATCAGTGTTCAACAAGGAAACAAGCTCTTCAGGCAGCATATATACGCAGTCGACGTCGCACTCTCCAAGACCCTTTTGGGTCAGTGAACCTTGCAACCTGTGCTCCGTCATCGCTCAGTCAGGGCTAGTGAAAGGAAAAAGATGCCCTGTAAGGAAAAGTGCTCAAGAGAAAGACTGCTAAAGGGAGTGAGAGAGATGAAAATGATTTCTGTCCACAGCATTTGCGCTGGAAGTCAGCGAGAATGTTGAGGAGCGTTAAATTTATCATTCTGCGTAGCAGTCAATCATCACAGTCTTCTCTTGTTACTCCTCCCGATCTCTTTTTCACATGATTCCAAGGTGAACGGTAAGCCAACTAAAGATTTTAAGGCCTTCTGCCTGGTTCTGCTTGAATGGAAGTAGTGAATCAAGCGTAATTGTCTGTGTGTGGGTGCTTGTCTGGCCGTGTCCTTCAGCACGCGTACTGAAAGGAAGGATCTTGAAAGAAGAGATCAGTCCACCCACAAAGCCCTGTCTCATTGACCACATCCCTCGAGCTGAATGTGTGCGTACCCACCAATTGTCTCTCTATATGTAGCACACTCTTCCCTAAGGTAAAAGGATACAGTACTTCTTCTGTAATTCATCCACCACATATATATGAACATAACTGGATCACAGCACACAGCTCGGACGACGGATGACAAGGACCACGTCACAATTTATCGCCCATTGTAAATGGCTACGCAAAGTTGAACCATTCCGGGAGACCTGATGATGGAATCTTAGTGAAGAAAGGACAAAATCCTATTCTTCAGCTATTCCATGTCTATCTTCTTCAACTCTTCTACTTCACTGCCTCCAATAATGACCCTAAATACATATAAGTTGCATTTTCTGACACAAGTGGACATGGTCAGGAGGCATTTCATGCTCATCTTGTTAGTGTCGCATGAAATAGAATATGAGGAGTAAGAGGAAAAGGCGAGACAGTGGAAAACGTGTGTTACATTTTTCCTATTATTATGGTGAATTGTTTGAATGGACCACCAGTCGATCCTTCCTCGTTATGTTTCTCCCTGCCATAATTTCCAGTGAACCCTCTTCTTCTTTGGGGTTGTTCAAGTGATGAGATCTTGTCTGATCAGCTCTTATGACATCCTTGGGTAATGATTGAGTCCCGAAAGTTTTAGACCCTCTCTTCCTCTGTCTCTCCTATACTCAGCTATCGGCTTGAAACTTGGGAAGGCAGGGAGCGAGCAGTGGTGATCAAGACTTTTTCCATATTTCGGTCTCCTCCTACCGTTTTCCACATTCTCAAAATCGACCATTCAGTCAAAATTCTCTCCTACTCACTCATTCACATATATACTCTTTGGCACAATACTAGTTTTGGTTCCCCCAGTCACACTCTCCCTCCTTTTCGCTTCTCATTTCTATGCTATGCGTGTGCTTTGTCTCTCTCTCTCTCCCTCACACATACCCACACCATCCTTGGTGGCACTTTCTATGCCAGCAATCATCAGGACCGTGCACTAATGTACTACTGGGGACTTGTGTATGCACTCTCAATCGCTGAGGAAGAACATCCGTAGAACATGGGAGAGAAGAATAAGAAGAAGCCCTCATCTTTCAAGTCAAAGGAATTCGACATTTGCATGAGTATCACAGGCAGGGTTCGTTTAAAGGTTAAGGAACAGCCTGGATGTCGCCTATTATTACGTCGCAGTATTAACCTATTTGATTTCTTCAAAGAGCTCATGTTCTACTTGATACCATTCTCGTTACCTCATCACGTATTTGGCTACCCCATGCATCCATTTGTTCCCTCCGCTGTATATTTGCGAGAGTCTAGTATGTATAATCACACAATCACACTTCTTGGTTCAGCTTGTTGGGTTTCATTGCGTTAAATTTTTCTGGGCGCTTACGGTGTTAAATTACAACAGAGGAAATATTGCCTCATACACACACGCACCCACACATTCATTGACAAGTGAATGGGGAGATTCGCAAAGAGGGAACATGAATGAACTTTTCTCGCCTGTCGTCCTCTCTCAATACGAACATTTCCCAAAGAGTCTTTCTCCTCTCATGAATCCACTATAGCTGTTACCATTATTCCGCTGTGATCTCAAAGAGATTGCTGGTACAATAGAAGTGCAGTGCAAGCATTCGTATTCATACAGTGAAAATACAGACCTCATGCTTCATACCAGAAACAAGTTGCACATAATGCCGAGATTATTGGGAGCACTCGTCATAAAAATAGCAACCTTTTGTGTTATTCCCGTAATTATTAAATTTTCACAAGATTTTGGGATTATAGCTGCGATGAAATGAATATAGAGACGATGTGACTGAATTCTATCAAGAAGTTCTCTTGCGTTTCCTACGGTCATGACCGTGAACATTTTGTGAACGTATGGTGCATGATATAAGTTGAATCGTATACTAGAGCCTTTCGTCAGCTACATCAGTGTAAATAGTCGAGACATAGAGATAGAGACGTGCGTAGCAAGTTCTCCCTTCCTTCCTCCAATATCAGAGTGACTGTTATTGGTGTTGAATAGGGGGTGACTCATTGCAAGATCATCTGCTATTCTCATTGAGTCGCAACCATTGAAAAGATGGGATTTTGATTCAGAAATTCTCGTGTGATCTGGTAGTGGGGGTCAACTGCATTTCTTTCCATTCTCTTTTTTCATTTTTCCGTCTCCTTCTCTCCTCTCTTCCTTCTTGTCTCTTTCTTTATTTCCATGAGCCTGACTGTTATTGCCTCAAGAGCTAAATAACCAAACGGACTCGTCCATCGATTGCGTATCTTTTTTACGCGCCTGCATGAGTACATAGCTATCACTCTTATCCACGTGCGGGTCCATCTTATCCGCCGTCTTTCTTCCTCATCGTCGATAATGCTGACCTCTAGGATTTTTATCCAGGCTTGGAGAAATCTTTTTGAGAGACGAACGTGAAACAATATCTCGTCTTTTCCATCCCTCAGTCCTTGGATCTTATCAACATGAAACTATAGTACCTGTTAGTTAATGTCATGGTGGATCAGACCATGAACCTCTCAATTTCGTGATGTGCCGCAGGTGATAAGCTTATATCGTTGATTTACCTTGCCTTCGCAGGCTTCCTCAACTACCCTTCCTCTACCATACAATGGCATGCATTCCGTAATGAACAATAATAATGTACAGGCAAGTACTCAAATCTTCGATAACGTGCGAATGCAAAGTTGAAGACAAGATCAGGTGTATCGAGTAGTAATGCAGTACGCAGTCGTACCGAGGACCCAAAAATCTGTGAATGAATGTACAGTATCAAGCGAGAATTCAGTCTAATATTATTACTGTTATTAGTGAACATAAGTACTTTCGTATCATGGTATTTGCGATAGCGAAAGGCTGGAGGATATGCATATTCTTAAGGTTATTTCCTGTGCAAAAGTTTGAACAAAGATTTTAATATCATGATTGTGAAAAGAGGAAAGGCGGGTACACGAAAAAGTTCATTTTTACATAATCAAAAGCATCTAATTTTGTCAGAGAACACACTCTGATTTACTGATTGAAGGGAAGCCCATTTATATGCGTAGGAGGGCATGTGTACGGCATAGTTACATAGATTCCGGAGGATGTTTGAAGTAGAATGGAAACCGCGGGAAGAGATTCACCAAAGTGCATCATCATATCATCTGTGCAAGAGGAACAGAGAGATCTGTTTGAACATTCTAAAGCGTGATCTGATGAAAAAGTTTGCGAAGGAAAAATTCGGGGGAAATGCTTCGAAACTTTCTCATTGTTCATGTCAGTAGAATTTTCAGGAGTCCGTCCGAGAAAGGAGGAAACAAGGAGCCCGCAGAATTACCCAGAGCGTCTTCTCCTTCATCTTACTTCGTATTTCCTCTTGAGTGTAACTTAGCTCAACTCTACTTCCTTTTTAACAAGGACCGCAAATGCCGCATCTCTTTCTTCAGATCCTCTCCATATGCATCATCATAGCGAGTTGAACGCTTGAAAGCCTTCACTCTCCAGCTGTCATCAAGATGCATACTCTTCATTACTCCCAGTGAACATTTGTGAATCAACACAGGCTAAATTGACGAAAACCAACTCCCGCTATAATTTCCTTGTCCGGTCATTTATGCTTCTGAAGATTTCTTACTAAATAGTAAAAAAATAGAAATTTAAATGTAAAACTCATGCCCATGGTGTCTCCATGGGCATGAGTTTTACATTTAAATTTCTCCTAATGCCCTTCTACTGTTGTTCGACTACTGGCATCAGCGCAGTCAGTGGGAAGTCAACTGGAGAGTGAGAGTGTCTTGTATTTGTGTAATGTGCCCGGAAGATTAAGCTATAATGGGAAACGTCTGTTTTGTTTTACTACATTCACACACATGACCTCAAAAAGCCTATTGGTGTTTCATTTCACCGACAAAATTCACAATGGAAAGAGACAGAGACGTGTTGTGAAGCCCAACGTTCTACACCAGGTTCATTCGTCTTCTCTCAACAACTTTGAGGAAATTAAGTTTCCCTCGTATAGTCTCAAACGAACATGTCAATAGCATTTGGGGAATAAAAAATACTGCTTAATCATTCTTATCGAATGACCATTATATTGGTACATTGCGATTCCGAGCTTCTATTAGGAGGCAAATTTACTATTTACTGGAATTTATGCGATGGTGAATCTAGAAAACGTAAAATAAATTACACTTCTGGCTTGGAACGACGATTTGGAAGAATTTAGAAGTTTGTTATCATACCGCTGCTGTGTAGCTTCAAGGCATTGCGAATTCTTTTCAGAACCAAAAACTTTCTTACGAAGTAAAGTGAACAATATTGAGTAAAGAATGCTATTATAATATTCTGTCGTTCAGGGAAAGCGTTGCAGCTAGCTATAGACTATATCCTGATAAGGATGCCTACTTAAATGGCCGAAAAAACAAGTATTCCCCTGTAGGGTGGAATAAAGACCAAGTAACCAGGCTCTTGGGGCTTGTGTGCAAATCTGTTTTAAAGCTTCGCGTTTGGAGTAATATACGAATGGTGGTGGGACCAACATAGCGGAGGAAATAGGATTCGGGGAATCCTTTGAAAGCAACAGCGAGAGAAGAATGGGATGCATGTTCTGGGAGGAAGGAGCAAGTGCGTTACATTTGAGAGTGAAATCAATGTTCCAAATCAAATGTAGCAAACACAACTAATTAAAAGAGCCATGATATAGACCACTTCTGTTGTTCTGACTTCCCTCCTCAACAAACTTTAAAGTTTACTACAAGAGATGGACTTACTCTACTGTGATTATTTATAAAGCATAGTAAACTCTATGTAGAAGCATTTTATTTTGAGTTCTAGGCGTCCTCAAAAGATTCCAAAGATTAGAAGTAGTAATAGTCACTTCTTGACAATCTTGCTTCTCCCTTCATCTGCGAATATCGTAATTGGATACATTAAGTACGAGAATAAACGAAGAAACAAAAGCTTCAGGTTCTTTTATCTATAATTTTCGTAGTTCTTATACGAGCTCTACCAAAAAAGGTGTGTGAGTGTTGCAAGAAGAAACTCGTCGTTACTGTCACCGAGAACGTGGCACAGGCCCTCGAAAGCTCGGAGGTTCACGAGGGCATTCTTACGACTTGAAGCATTTTACAAAATATTAATATAATATTAATTTCTAAAATATTAGGTAGGGTAAACTGATGCACTGTTATTAACCAGACAGGAACTAGATAGGCCATGTATAACTTATTCAGAAAACCGGAGGATTTCATTTTAGCTTGCAAAAATTAATACGATAGCGTGTCATTGTGCAGTGGCTACATCGTAATAAACGAAGTTTTAGATGTGATTATTGCTACGTAGTTGAAAGCTTCAACCAATATAAGGATAAACAATACTGTATAAAATATACAACGGAAAACGCTTACAATTTTACGCAAGCTATAGACTAGACTGCCATGATGGATGCAAAAATTTGTATGTGAAATTGGCAAGCACACTATGCGAAGCCATCTTGGTTAGTTTCTATCCTAAACAATTTACAGTTTTACAGCAAAGTATCCTCATGTTTTGAAATTTTTAGTTTCCACACATTGTATCGTTCACTGTTTTTGCCATGCAACCAGCCATTGCTGATGCCGTTAGATTCCTAAAGCGGTTGAAAATGGTAATTAGCACGGCAGAGAAAGGACGGGAACAACAATTAACTCTTTGTGGATGCGATTAGGCGAAAGTTTTAAATTCGTTACACTGGATACATGATTATGTTGGCCCATGGGTAATACCGAAGGGTCAATAAAGAATACTACTACTACATGATTATGTTAACGTTTATTAAAAAAATTCATTCTGTGATGTTGGAAATGAAGAAACTACCTCTTATTGATGAAGACCTCAGGTGAGTAGCATAGGTATGACACTCAAATTGAATAACACCTTAGGTGACGTTCAATTACCGTTGAAGCCCGTGCGACGGGTTACGTGAGTTGGTGGATTTGGGACGTGTGTCATTTATTTCGTCGACTATGTGTGTGTATGTCTATGATACACTGTGAATGAATGGTGAATAACTTTTGAATGGCATGCAACTGCGTGATGCATTTTTCTAAAGGAAATGAATAATGTATGTCATTAAGGGAAAGCTGTTTTGATGTATTGCAAATTACACTGTTTCTGAATGGATTAGAAAACTGTGTAGTGGGGAGTTACGAAAGCGTGCTTATCTTTGTCCCAACCATTTCCCCCGAAATCTCCAGCAGCAGCACATAATATTGCGTGAAACTCGCGGGAGGGAGTCCACTTTATTTATGACAAACTTGTTCATCTCCGTCTTTTTCTTCTTATGCGTTTTTGTTTCCATGCTGCACATAACCACATAGTGGGTTGTTGGGAGCAACTGGATTTCAAAGGGGGAGAAAAAGGACAGAAAATTGGAGAGTACGGAGTGAGTGACGAGGATGACGCGGGCGATGGTAGCAGTAGTAGCTTCTTCTCTCTATATACAGCCACCCTACGCAAAGCGGCCACCAGAGGAAAAAACTCCTGCGTAATACGTGCCTGGAAGAAGACAGCATCTTTGTAACTTCAACATGTATTAAAGCAACTTCCATAATCTTCCCATCTTATTTCACGGTGCACTGTAAGGGAATCAGAAGAGAACTCTGACTAGAATAAAGTACACTCGCAAACATCCACACAATGTATGCATCCACTCAAGAAAATTTATGAATACTGCCCGCCTAGGGTTTACAATGAGCAGCTTTGAAATATAGAGAATGCAGTGTGTGCAAGTAGTAAGATCTTGTGTGTACAAGTTTGGTGTCACCCTGGACAATGACGCACGTTAAAAAACGCTCGATGATCCCGTGGACTCCTCATAATTAAGAATATTTGTCGTGCCCCTTCAACCACGTTACCTTTCAGCCAACTCATTTTATAAATTTCTTCCTTGCTGCAAACTTTCTCTTACGTCTAAGGTGCATACAGATACCGAATAGATTAAACCTTATTCCAAGGCGCACAGCGCAGCTTTGCAAGGCCTTGGACATGCACAACAAATTGCTAGGCTGACGAAAGTATTCCTTATGTTGCAGTGTTAATAAATCCAACTTCTGGACTCGTATTACTATTTTTGAACTAGTGTACAAGCAAGCTCATCCAAAAAAACTAGGGAGAAAGTGAACAAATGCGATTATTGATGCCCATCGAGTTTCCGGTCTCACGTTATGCGGCGTGCTATTATTTTTTATGATTAACAATATCCTCTGAGTCATCTACCAAAACTTTCACACCACTTGCTCGACTACATTTTGTACGTACAGCTTGAGTTAACTATTCGGGATAGTGATTGAGCTAATGAGCCGTTCGTCTCAAGTTGACAGCTCCTCTCTTGAAATTTCTGTAGTTGCTTTCCCAGGTTTTGAACCAATGGTCATTTATCTGTTTAAGGTCTCCTACTGTGGTGATTTTTTTTAGCTCAACTAGTTTGCACTATCTCACCTGTTTCCTTTCCTACATTCCCACTTTGTGTTATCTTTTCTCGTAGAATTTTGCAGCCATCGAATATCGAATTCATATTCACCCCTAGCTGACTACTATGAACTCTAGTCGGAAAGCGAAGTGGACCCATCACGCTTCAAAAACCTTGATGGAGGAGAAATGCAGCGAAAAATTCTTCGGTAAAAGTCATTTGTGTCGTACAGTGTTAAAGCCCTGAAGGTGCATTATTATAGATATTGGTACAAAAGCAAGTTTTGGTGTATGAAAAGTTTGGACCAACAGAAACGAAGACATATAGTAAGTTGATAAGAAGTGTACACCTCAAATGGATTGCACTTAGAAGTATAGATAAGGAAGGAAACTTTTGGAAAGATTGAACGAGCTTATGATCTCGATAATAATGCGCTAGAGAATCTAGTTGTAGCATCTGGACTACTTCCATCAGAATCGCAGCAATGTTGTCATCCAAGTTATCATTAGCTTCTGAATCCGTTCATGCGGTACTAAAATTAGGACTATCATAATGTATGAAATTATCTCACAATCGTTGCAAATTGGTGAAAGCTGCTTTTCATTCAGGCGCAATCAGATGCTCACATGAAAGACGATGACCACATTTCCTCGTAATTTTAGTTTTCTCGTCCAGAACTTCACATATGGGAGAAAAATTACAAGCCGCAAAGTTACTTCTTGTGTTGACCTCAGCACGTGATAGGATTAAGTTTTGTGTTGATGGGGAACGACATATTGAAGGTAGACGCATAAGGGGAAAGTATTGAAAGACTTAAGAAGATATTGTGGTAAATATAATTTAAGCTTCTACAAGGCTCAGCCAGACTTCCAAGAGGGTAAAAGTCTGGACTGAGGGAGACAAGGAGAGAGTGAGAGGTGACCACATTTTGGAAGATATTGTAGGAATAGGGAGATCTTGGCAGCAATGCTGCAACTAAAAGAGTGTGACGGTTTGGAAAGGAAAAAGTTACAATCGTGTTAGATGTAGAAAGATGGTGCAGAGAGAATCTTATGGTCCTTTCGTCCATCTTTCATGGTCAAAATGAAGCGAACGTCAAAATCCTATCCACGCTTCCCCTCCTACCGCCAAAGGGATCACATTAAAAGCATATGCCACTTCATCATGATTATCAGCTATCTCAACACAGTCAAACGACACCATACCGTCGCCATTTCCGTACGCACTCACAAAATCCTACTTTCTGTTACTGCCTCACAGCAAGTCGTGTGCTCATGTTGACCCTTACCAATACCCGAACTTATCTATTTCAGGTACCATGATGTACTATTGAAGCTTTAATTGGCACTTGTGGGAGTGATGCCTATAAAACATTGATGACCTACCTTCAAACTACTACAGACATTAAAAGGTTGAGGTCTTTTAATTAAAGTGAGTAGCCATTAAGCCACTTACGTTACTTAATGCAGTTCACTGTGCGACTCTTCATTGTCACAAAACAAGCGAGTGGTCCTGCCCTAAACAAAATAACGGCTAGAGAGTCTGATGACGAGGGTTGGTAGCTTTCTACATTTGGTATCCATCGTATACACCTGCCACGTAAGCTAAAATGCATGCGTTCAAGTAGTCCCATATGAATGATACTCTCAGTAGCTGCGGTTGAGCTAAAGGATATACCGAGTATTCCATGAAGACATTGACATTCTTTTGATCTTTTCATGATCCGTCCGTGTGTTCACCCTCTCGCTATCGCTCATCATTTTGCCTCTGCATTATTGAAGCCATTAAATTTGGTCAAACTTCGACTTGTTTTCGACCAAAATAAATGCATATTGGTACAGCTACACAGTAAAGAAATTCAACTCTTCTTTGTACTAGCTTTATTGTATTGGTTCCTCAGAGCAGGGCTCTCTTCTACGAGTATTAGTACATCAATTCACGTAATACGTCAACTCAAGTAAATTTTCCAGGGATCAAGGCACTGAGATATGAACGCTTCGGGACCCAAGATCCATAACAGTAGGCAGAAACTGTCTACTGCGGACGTGAACAACTGGATCGTCTCTACATGCCACACGCACTCTGCAGTGTAACCCATATTTAAGCACTATGCAGCACTAATAAATAATAATAATTGTGATACGTGTAGTTACACTATAGTGGTACCTCAAGGGACAGTCTGTTTTTGCCACTGTATAGCATAACCTATATCCTATTCCGCGAATGCTTATTTTAAATCTGCCGGCTTCAAGGATATCAGGGCGTAAAAAATTAACCTACAAAACCTTCCTAATCCGGAAACTGCAATTTGGTAGCATATTAGAGGTAATAATGTGAATATCAGATTATTTTGCGTAAAATGCGAATGTTTTTGAGATTACCAACATAATTATATGTCAAGATGCTACAGGGCCGAAATATTGTGGCCACTATAAAAAAAATACCACTATATGAGGGACCAATATAGCCAGTCTTATACCCCATTTAAAGCAATGTATTTCTGCCGGGCCCGGTTGATGCTGGCCTCTATACGGCATACCACCATAGAGGAACTCCACTTGAGAATACAGTCATATCCCTATGAAACAGTGTTATACGCGGAGTGAATGAAGACCGGAC
Organism: Deuterosminthurus bicinctus; assembly: GCA_034698825.1. NCBI lineage: Eukaryota > Metazoa > Arthropoda > Collembola > Symphypleona > Bourletiellidae > Deuterosminthurus > Deuterosminthurus bicinctus. The sequence continues at coordinate 14,160 of JAQIWI010000017.1, forward strand.
ACAAAGGCCATTAAAATACATTACGTTATATAACTTGCATACTCGTAAGTACACATGATTTGGACTAATACAGTAAGAGTGGTCCAAATTAACCGCATGAACCGGCCTTCCAATCATTGTCTACGTAAGAACTCATGTCAACATTTGTTATTCTTTAATCAGAGGTCCTGCATAGGGAACATTAGCATTCAGCACCCTAAACTACTGGGACATGGAAAATACTACGAACTCTATATAAGTCTTCATGCGTGTAATAGGCAGTGTGCGAGAAACCACGTAACACAAACGTAACGCGCGTAAACGTGAAAATACCTATGGCAACCCATGTTAAAATTATGTTTACGATGACGTATATATGTCTACGTCGTACCACCCAAACTGCCTAATATTGGGATGGCCGCCTGCAAAATATGTTGGTCGTTCCATAGAATCACTTCCAGTCTTTTGGATGTGCAAAGGTTTCTTTACTGGGATTGATGTTACATGGTGTTTTTAGCTTGTAAAACTGCACGAGTAGTTGCGTTTTTGTTTGAGGTTTCAAAGACTTTGCTGTTGTACACGAGTGGGTATCTCAGCATTTCGTGAAAAGTAAAATTCGCAGTAGCTAGTATCGAGAATTCTATGCTTCACATGCATATTTCCTAACGTGCGTTGCGTTTATGTTCATAATGCCCTGTCAGACAGTCCCAAGGGTTCTGATAACTCTCGAAAGGTTTAGTATTTCAAAGAACATGCTTGATTCCCTCGATTAGCCTCAGTCCAGCTTTCCTCAACAGTTGCTGTCCTCTCTTAAATATTTTTAAGGCATAAACGATGAAGCTGCTCTGTACAAGCATTTATCCATTTGAAATATAATTCGTTGCTAAAGTTATTTGCATGTGGCCTTCATAAAAAATTCCAAAATCTCTTCAAATTTGCTTAAAACTATATTATTAAAATAGTCTATTTCATAAACTATTTTTAAATGAATTTTAGAGTTGGAGGGATCGATGTCGAAGCGACCAAGAAATGGTGGAAGACAGCGAGAGCATTTTAGAGAGCCTATTAGAATGGATGGAAGCGAAAGGATACGAGAAGTAGACTTGAGTTCTGGTAGTTCTGATAACAAGGCTGATGGAAAAAAGGAAAGAACCAGCGAGGCACTGAAGAGAATAGGTAAATCAATATTTTCTTGATAGTTTCTGATACTTGGAAACTGTTGGCAAGATTTTATCAATTCAATTCATCTTCTGATCACTACACTGTCCCACTTAGTATGCATCAGTGGACGTGGGCTTATATACAGAAGTTACGTTATACGTGCTTTCCTCAGTTAACACATGTGTAAATCTGTGTGGGTTCTCTTAGATCTACATGGGTGAAGGTTTGCGTATGAGTAGCTGTAGACAAGAATAAATAGTTCCATACATTTACCAACTGATAACAAGTCTGCCTTGTCTTACGCCACACATAATTCGGAATACTAATGTAAGACTTACGCGTGCACATCTCATTCCTTTCATGCCTCTTTCTAGATGCTGAAGTGTGTGCTGAGAAATCTCCTCCACACAGCATTTTTCAATACTGAAATAAACACTGGCAGTGCAGAAACCTGGAGTCACTTTATAAGTGCAAATGGAGATGCTAAAGGGGCATTGAGCGACTAGGAACTACAACTTCAGATAATTTCGTTCATAAGTTGTCATGATCAGACTATCTACATCTTACCTGATGTGTAATAGTTTTTAAGGAGTCCCTTTACGCATATATATGTGATAAAATCTTGGATGAATGTTATTGAATGTTGGATGGCCTACTGAGGTATTTTTCGCATTAGCGTGTGTATGTGTACACTACGCGCATCTATAACTACACTCATATATAACTAAAAACTATAGTGCATGTCATAGCATAGCGGGCTCCTTCAGCTCCAGGGCTGGGTACTAAAATTGTACACCCACGATGACTTATCCGCTGGATTATTCTTCGCACGTCACCTTGACAACTCACGCAAGGGAGGAGAGAGAGCATGGATGCTCATGGTATAGAGAAGTGTAGCAGTAGCATCCTCGACTTGTTCTTTTAAGGTGCTTGTTCAGAGAAGAAAATAAGAATGAATAGTTGAGTGAGCTCACGTATGTAGACGGAAGAGGATGGGGATGGCTCATTGAGCATTCAACCTTTATTACTCTCGGCTTCATCATCACATCAGGAAAAGAGCAAGAAGCAGGAGGAAGAAAATGCCTTTGCTCGATCATGCGTCCTTACAGAGTATCAGTAGTAGTGAGTTTTACATCAGCGGGTGGGTTTTTACAATAGCTAAACAAGTTTATGCACGATGGCTACTAAAAGCTCCTATAGTGGCGAGCAGAAATTCTTCTCGCACACACCTCTCAATTGAAAGGCCATGTGGAGTGAGGGATAGACCAAGTTAAATTAACATGTGCTTTTACATGAATCATTTATGAATTTCTCAATGCAACTAACACACGAGCTTGTGCAGGGATTTAGGAAGGAGTTTGTAAATAAATAATATACACTGTGCTGTATGCTCACTCAATTATCTCACCTCGAGTACTTCAAACACACATGCCCAATACACTGAACAATTCAAGCAGCTGAGACATTGAGAGTGCACTTTACTCTCCGCTAATCGTCGTAACACCTACCAATAGTGCACTTTTGCAGTTTGAATAGCTTGATTGGCTCCAAAGGTGGTTCTACTCAGGGGTTTGGGCACAATGCAACGCACAGTCATGGTTCTATGGGATGCATTAGTGGTGAAATACATTCAGAACGTGAATGGTTCTGAGAGAGGGAGGAAGTTCTATTGATCTTTCTGTGAACTTTCCATTATTATGATCATCATTATTATTTACTTTCATTTATGAGAGCTGGTACTTTAAAAGCTCATGACTAATAATTAATATTTTGAGAGCACAGTCCTACCCCGATTATTACAATGAACTTCGGCCCAACCACTTGGACAGGTGTATTTTCATGAGGAAGTAACAAAACTTACTATTCTAATTCTTTTTTAGCATTTACAGAGTACCCAACCCAAATTAATCGCAAAAAAATAAATGTCAAACCACAAATTTCTGTTGTTGAAAAGAAAAGTCCTCAATGTCAGGCAGCCACAAATTATCATCAGACTTAATGATAGCATTGCCTTAAAAGAGTAAATTACAATAAGCGAGTGTTAAGTCGCTTTTGTATTTGTATTAATTTTTCGAAATAAGCACCAACTTAACGTCAGAATGAGATTCTTGGGTTTGAGTAAGTCGTCCAAGGGATGTAAGAGAGATAGGACGAAAATTTTAATATACGGGTATTCGTATAAACTCGAGGTTTCAGGCCTGCTCACTTACAACAACGATTTCGCCCGCACTGGCGATTTGATTGAATTGCGTGACAGGGGTGTATTGTGGTGGTGACCGTGGAAAACCCACTTGGGTGAGCTAAAAGTTACTCTGCTCTGTGTTGGATTTAACTGAACCCACCCGCTGATGCATCTCCTCCTTGATAAATGATTGAAGCTTGCATATGAATGCAACGTGGGGCAATTCCATGGGCTGCAGGCTAATGGCAAGGGATGTCTTGAATATATGTGTGAGTGCATGTGTCTGACTTGGATGCGCGCGTGCAGACGTCTAAGAAATAGATTAGTCTGACATTGCGTGTCTCCCTTCCTCCTTCCAGACTTGACCTGGTGAAAAAGAAAGCTATTTCGTGTGTTTTGCAGCAGCCTGAAGTAGATGTAGCTGAAGTCAAGCACACCCCTCCGTCGCCCGCGTATGTGCACACAATGAGAAAGTATTCAAGGAGACAAGGACGGAAAGGAAGGATCCACACCAGTGTGTTTGTTCTATTTGATAAATGACCACATCTCGCAAATTCCTTGTCACTTCCACCGACGCTTTCTTGCTCAACTTTTCTAACAGGGATAAGCGGGCACGCAGGCCCACAATCACCAAGTCCCACTACTTTCCAACACATATTATAACCCTTCCTATGCAAACCTACTGCAACTTATAAGATGCGGAAATTCTAGAACGCTGTCTTCTTGTGTGTCTCAGATATGTATGGCTCCACTACTGATCCATACTTCCTTGGTACTGAGAATGATGAAGGAGAGGGCATTACCTTGGATTGAGCTACCCCATAGTACTGAACCACTACGTACCTTTGGGTAGAGTTATAAAGGGATGGAGATTCCCAACCCAAAACATGAACCTTATGGGTTTTTCACCAACCATGTATTCCCGGATTAAGGAGCTACAATGACAAATTGGGCAGGATTCCTGACGATGTGAAATGCTAAATTTCCAACTGGCAGTTGCATAGAGAAGACGGCTCACATGTAGAATCTAGAGAGTAAATGCAATAAGAAAATTGTACATTACTATGAACCATAAATAAATAGAAAATGGGGCAACGACTTCTGATATTTCATTATTTCCAAGTTGGCTATGTTCATAATTTTCCATTTCAGTTCATTATTTTGTTTTAATTAATATTCTAAATTATATAAATACATTATACAACTGCACTTAAACATACATTTGTATTCCCAGAGGTTTGCACAGCCATTGGGATTTCGAACGAAACAGGAGAACATTTGGCTACTAAAATTGATCAATTCTTCAAGAATGGGTTCGAACTGGAGAAGAAATCAATATGGGTAAATTTGTACGTATAAACTATTTCTAGTTACTTTTTAGGTGACTAATTAGATCTGAAATGAAAGCTTTAAAGGTCATTTCTATAATAGCAATTCAAGGAATATATGTAGCACGCCTACAATCAATTCTATATCCTTGGTGCAACAACAGTGAGATGCGACGCGTTTGGAATCTTATCAACTGTGTTTTTATGCCGATAAATCTGAGTTTGTGGTCTGAAATGAAAATACCATCCATACAAAACTGAGCCTGTCATACCAACTTGGTTACTTTTCGCACTTCATAACAAAATAGAGTAGCGCCTCATGCAAAAAGTAGCGCTTAATCCCCACGTCAACTTAAATTAAGAGACTGACCTGCATGCACCTGAAAAATATGCCAAGAAATAAATAGGCAGCTCTTAAATTTACACTTTGAAAATGTTTAATGTGATCAGTGGCAGGGCTCATAAATTCACGCAGTGACTCACTGCATGTCTGTACCCCATGCATACTCAAACAGGGAGATTTCAGTTTCCTTCAAATCCTGCATACGTACGTTAATACTGCATTCGTTGGAAGCAGAAAGGCCGATATCCTCTAAGGTGCATATTGTGGAAAAGATAGTGAAGCTTTTACGAGTTTCCACAGGGAGAAACTGCATTTTATTTCCCTGCTCATCGTTCTCTTACTGCTCTACACGCCACACTCACTCACATACATTTCCCCTGCACGCTCAAGTTAGACAAAAACAAGAAAGGAAGCTGTTGAAATCACATACACAAACAAGTAGTAACCCTCTGATTCACTTCACACCGATAAAATTGAGGCACCCTGATTTCCCATTTGTTCATCTTACCACTGAGAGTTTATAGGTTCTTTAATTGCTTCACCATTTCATGCAGTTCTCCCTTAAAATAATCCCTGTACATTTCAATCCTGTGCAAAGATTTACGATATTGATCCAACAATTAAATTCTCCCAAGAAGTATTGCACCGTCTTCCTGCGTTACCACTCTGCTGCATTTTATTGCCGGGAATTTATAGGGATAAATTATCCACTCGCTACATGTTATTACATACATAAACATACCATTATATCTACTAGAGACTGGAGATAGATTGCAGCTACAACATAATTTGGAAATATTTTATAGCAATGGAATGAGCCATTCAATGCACTACCTTAATAGCCCCTTTGGTAGTGGCGGTACGCAATACGCCTTGTATCTAACCACTACGCAATTGGATGGATTTGTTGATTACTCGTTTTCACAAATTTGTCAACAAAATGGCGAAGTTTGAAGTGAAAATTAATTGAACTGCTTAATCAAATGAGTCTCAGTGGGTATTGTAAATGGAAATTAAGGCAATTTTCACACTCAACCTTGACAATGATGCTGAGTGGAATAGAATACCGACATGGTGTACGTCTGGCAAAGACGGTTACCATATCTGTGGTTTCTGTCGCTACCCTCACAGACTGCAGAATAATACACGCTCCTTTCTCTTTCGTCGTGCACGAACGATATAAACATCTCAAGTCCTAAATGCAAATAGATACAGGCACATTTTCCGGAGGTCTATCTGCCTTGAGTAGCCTATTCTGTCTGCCGCATAATAATGAAACTCCACGTGCCCTCTTGCAACCTCAGTTCGTAAGCAAATGATGAAAGAAAATTGGAACGTAGAGAGAGAGAGAGACAGGGAGGAAGAAACTAGACAGCCAATGGTTTTGGAAGAAACGGCCTCAAGATTTCCACAGATAATTCTCTTATGCCAATGGTACAAAAGGTGTCGGTCTGCTCCTGGGCATCAAGTGGGGCTTAACTTAACATCATTTCACTCTCTTCATCCAATTACATGACTGTCCGTTTGGAAATAACTGTGTAAACTCAAAACACGTAGGGGCAAAACACTTGATTGATACCTTTCATCTGAGAGAACTCAAAAGAAAGCAAAGATACGGGGAAGGTAGGCTATTTTCACTACCATAGAAACTCGGAGGAGACACAAGTATGTATCCGTTTAGTGTGGACAAACAGTGGGAAACAGAATAAATATAAACCTACAACAGTGAAAGAAAACATTGTGACTGGGCCAGTATTTACTTAGCAGCGTCTATTCCTACTGCTCTAGTCCCTTCTCCACCTCATCATCCTGTTTCACTCCTGTCCCAGCCTCAACGGAGTAATCCAAATGAAAACACTGGGGTCACTTCAAGCTTGCCATAATATAAAACCTTAATGCTCATCTAAACCTTTTGGAAGAGCATCTAACGCACTGTGTCGTTCTGGCTTCTCCGACAACACATGAAGGCAAACATGAGTGTGAGTGAGTGGTGAGACAGGCAATTACACTCCTGCTGCTCAAAAATACTCTCCATGCGATTTTCCTCCACCACAATGATGCCTCTCTGTCTCGTACTCTCTCCCTCATTCCCTCTGCTTTTTACAAAAGCTTGCCCATTAAGTTTCAGGGCAAACTATGAGGTCTTAAAGCAACTCTTATTTTGACCCACGTACCTACACAAATAGACATGTACACTTAAGTATTGTAGTGAAGACCGAATAGTGGATGCTTTTCCTCTATATTGATTTATTTTTAGACTTATATTCTTACTGAACTCATAGATACGAAGGGTGCGACAGAATTTTCCCATAGATTGCGGGAAATTTGACGCATGTATAGTGTAAACCCTGAATTGACCAAGTTTTCTCCGGTTGCGTCCTTTGTTGTTGGTCCATGAGAGGAGCCAAAGGGCAGACACGGTCAAAGAAGGTAGCACCAGAGATGGATATGTCATGGAAGTTTGGCAGGACGAGAGCAACAAAAAGAGTTATGCTGGCGCTGGTACAGTGACTTTTGTGCCAGGAAAAACGCATCCTGCAGTGCAGTGTAACACGGTGTAGAGCGTTAACTTGGTTTTCATCCCCAGCAGAGACCTGTCGCAGTAAACTTGCTTATCTATTTTAATATGGTGCAAGTCCTCCCTACTCATCCATTAAGTGAGCACATAAGTGGAAGTCTTGCCTTCCACGCCTCCTTCTGCTACCGGTAAAGGTTTGATCTGCTTTTTTTATCCTCATCTCCATTCATAAGGAGCTTAAGCAAGTCGCACACCGCACACCTCAATATAATTATATTTCCTGTATGCCAGCACTCGTATCTCTTTGACTTTGTGATGTGAGAAAAAGGGGTGGAATTGCAAGTAGTTATGATTTAAGCTGCAACAATCTTATAATGGCTCTGCGCATAAGTACAGAGGAAGTGATCCGACAACTCGTTTGGCTTGTTCCTTTTTATGTCTGCATTTACATCACCAAGCTCTGCGTACATTCCAAATGCACTCAGCACACGCAACATGAAAAATGTACGTAGGGATGTAAACGCGTGCATTCCGTGGCTAATCCCTGGTGTGTTTGTAACTGTAGTAAACTTCTCAGGGGATAAATCTGGCAGGTCTCAATCATGAAGTTGCTTGCTCTTTTGGCATCCGTTCACTAGCTTTTTTTTTAATCATGAGCTTGTGACTCATGGAGCTGTAACAGGCGCCGACTTCACGAAAATGAATAGTCAAAAGTGCTATTGAGTGAAATCCTTGTGGCATTTTTTCCTATCAAGTTGATCCCGTGTATTCCCTTGTCGCTCATATAAATCTTCTCCAATCTATAGCATTAGTTTTCACAGCTGGATAACATCAGGTCTTGTAAGTAAGGAGTTGCACAAGAAATATGTCGGGATTAGTGTCTTGATGATGGCTTCAGGGTATTATCATCTTGAAATTGTTATTTTGTTGCGCGGAAGGTAAATGATTTTAGAATCCCATCCACTCGCCATAAATTAGCTCCTATATTTACCTCAAGTCCAACTCCTCCAAGATACTTTGACCTGATCCACTGACATCTTTGATTTATGCTCAACCTTTAATACTTTCGAGTGACAAAATAAAATGGTTTGGCGCACGGGAGCGAGGTAGGAAATGGGAATGATACTAGAAGATGACAAAGAGAAGAGCAGAAAATTGAAGGTCAAAAATAGCAGCGGCGTCGGGAAGGATTATCGCACCGAAGAGAGTCCACGGAAGGGAGGGACGACGAAGAATTTAATATTAGTTGATGTGGAACAAATGGGCTGCTAAAAAGAGAGAGGTACAAACTGTGGCCATACGATCCAGAATGATTTATCAGTAGTGTTCATGCTTCCTTAGTAGCGTTGTATACTGTGACATTATTGGGCTCGACTGCGGTCTGGTTTGTCACCTCAGTAAAACACTCCTCTTTCAAACAAGCTCACACACGCAGCGTGCGACTGACTGAAACGGAGGAGTGCTAAGTAAAGTAATTTGCGGCAAGATTCTCTTAACAAGTTGACAAGTGTATGCATGTGTCAAGCACGCTGATATTGAGAACTGTGATGAAGGTTATTATTAGGCATGGGTTTGATACACAGCTCCATTGTAATTATTCAACTCATCTACATGTTCTCCTTTAGATTTCTTCGAAAATACATGAGAGCCATAGTCACTCTACAGTGACGTGCTTTGATGTCGTGACTCAAGAGAAGGGTAATGGTTTCGTAGCAATGTCCCTCACTGTTTGCTCAAACTCAAGCACGCATACAAATTGAAAGGTTCACGAAGTATGTGTGCCAGTCGGTGGGGATGGTTCTATGGGACTGAAATGACTGTGTACGGAAATACCAAGGATTCAATTACTCCATGGTACAGCAAATTGAACTTACCGGATTCGTCGTGTGCTCACACTCAAAAACAAGGAAATTGAGGGCAATATGAAGAGAATAGACGAAAGGAGGAAAATATTATAATGACAGAATGATGATGTATATGGTGAAAGAACTTGGGAGGCATTGAGTGCGACAGTGGTAAAAGTCTCCAGTTCACTTCCATGTAGATCGTATTACTCAATAAGTTACTACAAAAAGTCTCTCCTTTCCCTCATATGGCTGCGCAGTAAGTTTTGCGCGGTGGAAAAAGTCAGAAAGGCGATGATGTTCGTATAAACTAGTCCACAATTTCTAGAATCAATGCACATATCTAATACGTATCCAAGTTTTGTGAGAATATACATACGGAGCAATGGGAAACTTAATTTACCATTTCCTTCCACACACAAGATTTTTCTGTTATTCAAGTAATGGTAAACTTTAACACGGAAAGTTTCAGATTTCCAAAAGCCGCTACTGGTTCCCGCCTGCTAGCTGAGAAGATACTTTTTTACTCAATTGTTTGCAAGTTGCACTACAAACGATAGCAAGAGTGAAGCAAGCAGGCGAAACGTGATGCCTGCGTATGTAGCCAGGGATTGTGTAAACGAGATTCTGTTTGCCAGCAAAAAGAGAGATATGGGAAAACAGGCTCCTATTTCCCTCGGCTAAGACTTCTTTCAGTAAAACAGTGCGTATGTGAGTACGTGTAAACAACAAACAGGGTGAAAGAAGAAATAAAATGGCAAAGGTAATCACGAGCCCGTCTTTTGTTTCATTGCCCCACCACTTCCCATCTCTACCACAGCATAGTTAACGTTAAAGCCCCTAGTCGCATTAAACTCATGCTTCACATGCTTCTCATTTTTCATTTCTCCCTCAAAGGATGGAATCAAAAGCCTTAACTTTCACCGTGCAAGATTTATGATTTTCACTAAGCTCTCCATCAGTCCAACAAAATAAATTAACATTCATGAGGAGGAACGAGACCAATTTCTCTGGATTGAAGTCGGCAACGAAGTGGGAAACTCAGCATGAGCAGGGAAGGTGTATCTGTTTTGAACAAGACATTTCTTCTTGCTTCCATTCTCTTCCTCTCGTCGATTCTCCGACTCCCCACGCTCCGTTTATCAGTTTACGGGAGGGAGCAGGAGGAAAGGACGGGCTGACTGGGAGTGAGAGAATCTATGCATGAGAAAACTTGAGGGCGAAGTAGATCTTTCTATGTATGACATTAGAACATGTGCTCTGCTGCATTCATGCAACAACTCAAGGTCCTCACACGCATTCAAACACGCACGTCCTCCCCCCTCACAATAGAACATTCACACGCACAGTGAGATTTAGATATTTGAACCAACTTTGCAGTAATTACCGCCAAATTCCCTTGATATAATATCCTTTCTGACGGTTGGCAGCTCCTAATAACTCTTGGCTCTGTGCTCAAACGTGAGGGTGGTCCACCTCCATGGCTCGTTCATTTACTAACTCCGTCTCTCGTTCTATCCATGAGTACCGCCTGTTCCGGCTCATAGTCTTCCGGTACAGTAACAGAGGGCGGGTACACTTATCAATTTTACATATGAATTACTATGAAACTACGATGATTTGTCATACATAATTGTGGCATTCATGTGTATGTGTATGCAGAACTTATTACTCCATCAAGACAGTAATCGTTCTCTGGGTGATATGAAGTAGCAGGGAGGAATTACGAAACGTACTCTATATAGTAGAATAACAAACGTGGAATATTTGGGAGCGTAATAGATGAAATATACAAATTCGACTTATGTGAGATGTAACTTCCTTCGGATGCCGCACTCCACTTCACACATATAGACGTAAGGCGTGAAAGGTGGCTGTAGTCCAACTCTGAAATATGAACTAAACTAACTTGAGAGTGTGATACAGCTACAGTACTAGCGAAAAGTACGAACATGTGTGTGTATGTATGTGTACGTACGCGCTTGTGACAAGCGGGAGTAACTCATTCCAATGTGAATGCGTGTAGCTCACATGTATTTGCGTGTTTTTAGTGATGGAGTCGTATGTGCGATCCACGGCAAGTAACTCCATGACTCAAGAGAGACCAAGCCAATTCCCAGCTCTTCACGCTTAATGAAGTTTCACTGTGACTAATTGGTGACAGATTGGTTTCCAGATTGAAAAATTAACTACGGCTTGTATAGGTGCTGTACGTGTATTTCATTTCCTCTTCTCTGCCTTTACTTCACGCGTGCTGCCTAAGCTGCCACTGACAGTATCAATAAAGGCAAGCACATCGCCACAATATATACAGGTTTGTGTGTGCTAGACTGTTAGCTGTAAAGCAAAATGTGTGAGGTTATTGGTCACCTTCACCCTGCAGTAGTAAGCTTGATAAGGTATGAGTGACTACATACAGCCATTATTTATGATGCACTTTTCTACTTGGAGCAGCTAATGGAGCCAGCTATGTAGTAGCTAATTTTCTCTTCTTCTCGCATCACACGTTACTGGTAGAGTGTAGAAATAAATTGATGCTTCACATTGGTGGGTATCGACACACACACACACACACACACACTCACACACACACACACACGTCATTCTGACTAAATCCATTTTGCGATTTTCTTGCCGAGCCCTCTGGTACCTGATTGTCACCAATCACATGAATTACGAAGACACGTGTATATCTCACGTGTGCATCTTTTCTCGAGAGGTCACATGTAGAATTTTACTCTTATCATTCTAGAATCTAGATCAATAAGATAAATTTAAAAAAAAATCATTTAACTTTGCAAATTTTTTTTGCAATGAAAGGTTTCTATAGTAACTCCTAACGATACGTAATTACCAATTATGTATAGATTTCAGCCATCACATGAACCTCTTTAAAACCTAAGCAAGCCTCCACAGAGCTAATACCGTTTGAGGTCTGTAGTGAAAGAAATTATCCACGTTGGGCGGGAATATGACTTAAGTATTAGATGGTTTTTCGGTACAGCTGCTTTGCACGCACTGGAAATCCCCTCCCAGTCGTTTTAAGTTGGCTGCGGGGAAACAGTTGAATAGAATCGTGTGAAAACTAAGATGAGGAAGGAGTGACTGACTGTGGTTATGGAGGTGGAGGAAGTGAAAGGAAAGTTCTAGCGAGTTTATGTATTAATTCCACAGTTTCTCTCACAATGTGTACATCGTTTTGGTAGACAAATTTGAAGCCGTGGCAGCGCGCATCACCTCCCACTATACACTTAGGGACTGGGGGTTGTAGTTTGCGTTTTAGCTTTTCGAGTCCACAGCCTTGTATGACTTGTGTGTGCGGGTGTATGTCACAGGCAGAGAGAAAGACCTCAAGAATATCTGTCTAAGTAAGTGCTGCTACTACTACAACTACGTGGAAGTCTCTCCTTTGTCTTTCTCTCGCCTGCTCTTAATGAAATCACACTTTAGAAAGTTCTTCATAGATATTGGAGTTCACTATTCTTACAAGAGAAAGAGAATTCTCGTGGGACATGACTGTATGCCGCTTCATGTCACAACTACTTGACTCGCTAGAAGCAAAAAAAGTCATAGAGCTCTGGCAAAGAATAACAGAAAGAATTCGATGTGCAGGGAGGCAATGGAGAATTATTCTCACAGTAGCTTACAAAGTGTACATGTGACTTCTTTATTTATACTACGTTGGTGGTGGGAAGAAAAAATGCAAATAATTTTATCAAGAACGTAGAATGGGAAAGAAAGAGAATGTGTGTGTCTGAGGGAGAGAGAGACAAAGATAAAAGTTTCATCGGAGGAAAAGTTGTTTGTTTCCCCTAGAATTGTTCCTCGTGGATGACAATCAGTGAGCATCAGTGTCTGATGAAGGGACTGTGCAAGAGTGGAAGGAAGAATCCCTTACAATGACATATTGGAAAGTCATTAGCCTGGAAAGAACGTTAGGCAGACTACATTCCTGGTAGGTGATTTGCTGTGTATGTGTGTAAGCGGGAAAGATTGTGCGGTGCATTCAAGGCTTCTAACGAGATTGAATCAGTAGTACCCACGAGCCTTGCATGCTTGTGTGTTTGTGTCCTTTAGAGCTAATGCTCGCATCTTTTTTACCTTCCCTTCTTTCTCCTATCTCTCCCTCACTCTTCAGCACACAAAGACGAACTTGCTGTGAGCCAAATGGTTTACTCGCAGCATCAGCAAACTCCACTCATCCTACGAGCACACGTACAAGCACACACATGTGAACACTTCGCCAACCACATGGAGGCTTTACACAGAAGCCACTTGATCCGCTCATTTGGCTTCCACCATCATCCACTTCATGGATTCCTCGTCAAACACTCCTCCTCCTTCTCCTCTGCAACTTCTGCTCGTCACCACAGTGTTAGCCCAAATGTCACCTTCTCTCCATGGGCCCCTTCGTGGTAATATACCAAGTATTGAGCACAATTTAAATTTAACGCCAGCTCTCATTCCATTGCATTGACTCTCCAAGGTAAATCTTTCACATGCTGCGTTACCCACATCCCACGTAACTAAATTCATATGTATGGATGGCACACATGGAGAAAGTTCTTTTTGTGACCTACAGTGTACTCCTTACGACTTCTTCGTTTTCGAGCGCCATCAGGAAACAAAGGCACACACACACGATCACCTCGGTAATAAACCTTTCTAAAGGGACAACTCTTCAGGTAACTTAATCAGATTGTTCTTGTTCAAGCTCGTGTATTTTCCTTCTGTTTGAGTGTAACTCTCGTTGGGAAACCATAAATTTCTTCGCATTCGTATGCATTCTGCCGAAAGTTTGCTCGTCAGATTAGATGAGAGAATCCGAGTTACGGCAGCTGCCAGAGGCATTTCAGACAAGGTAAATTTGGTGATCAGGGTTAGAGTCTCCTTTAACCGGTAGCCGAGTACACCCACTTGTAAGCTTATCGAAAAGTGTAACCAGAAAGAACTATGTGATACATTTATAACGTACTGTATGGTAAGTAAAGCTAACGCATAATGTGAGGAAAAAATCAGATGCGAGAGGGAATTTATTATCTACACACACGAGGACTTATTGTTGATCTTGTGGACTTAGAGAATATAGAGGAGGAATTCGGAACTAGTGATGATGAGTACTCTTGTGTATATTACAATTGATGCATTTCTGTGTAAATAGGACTGCTCTAGATCAGAACTCCATCCCTTTCCGAAGAGCAGATTGCTTTGTATTTCTCAACTGAGTGTTAAAATGGTTTGACAAGTAGTCATAAGTGGGAATGAAAACATTCTAAACTTCATACTACGGAACCCACACACTCAACGGCTGGAGGAGGAATAATGAATTACTACTTTGCAGGTAATTGTTCCCTACACAAATTCACTATCCTCGGGCCAAGCTCTCACAGTAAACTTGTTATGAAGCAGCTAATGCGTGTAAGTGCCAGAGAGTGTGAATTAGTCCTTGTGTGCAGTTCCTTCTCTTAAATCCATTCGTTGGAAGACAACTGCGCCTCTGCTTGTCTGTTCGAATTTGACGCCTCAACCATGTCCTCCAGACCTTAATAGGAAAGTAATATGTGGCTACACTCTGACACCGAGTGACCACCCATCTGCTAGTCTGGTCAATTTTCATTACTAATATTTCTACGGCTGGACTGGGATTTAAAGTAGCTTAAAATATATTCATTTCCTCGTAAGTAAAAAGGACTAGTGTGATATTAGGTACTCTTTGTGCGAATATTCCTCATGTGACTGATATTATAAAAGATGGAAATAAAGGCGATGCAAAGGAATAAAATCACAGAATCAATGAGATCCATAGGGTATGTTAGGGGTGCAGGGAATAAAATGGGATGAGTTTTAAGAGATTCTGTCCATACGCGTACTACGCAGTCAATCATTCTTCCTCAGACTTGAGTCATTACCATCCTCTGAGCATTATTGCCTAAGCTGAATCTGCAAACCTTTAGGTCCATGGTTAAAGTTTGATACAACCACGAAAGAGGTCGATACAAAAGACGGACTAGGCCCAAGTATATAATGAGGAGGGTGAGGGAGAAGTGCCGCGGTACACTTGATGACAACATTTGAAACTATGGAGAGAATGAATTGGGAAACCATGTAGAGCTGCCATGGTGAGCTAGGACCAATTTATAATCCTCTTGCTTCGTTTCTTAGCAAATGTTTGCGACAATAATGGGCACAATTATACTGAGTAAAGTAGGAGACGTGGTTGATGGAAGCCATAGTTCCCTCTTTTTCATACTTTTGTCCGCGATAGAAAAGGAGGGGGGAAATGAGAAGATGAAAGACAGAGACGTTATGCATCTGACTGGATGAATAGGATCCCTCGCTGGCATGTTGTGTAGTACAGTGGTGACTGTGATTATGGCTAAACACAGATAGGGATTTCGCTCATCATTACCGCCAACGACGTCGCCCCGGCATGTGTAACCTCCTGCACAATTCTATGCTGCACCACTCCAGTTAGATTCTTCTCCAAAAGTGGCTGACAATTCGTCATATGAGTCTTTCATTTGGTCTGCACCAGACACTCTTCTTCCTCCGTGGTAACTTAAAGGATTCCGTGAAACATGGGATCCCTCATGTTTATTATCGCCTCCCTCATTATATCCTTACAAGCTGGAGATGGATGAGAGCCCGAAAGTTGTTCGGACAACCCCAGCGAAGCTCTCGCTCGACTGTTTGTATAGTTCCAAATTCTGCCCCTAATGTACGCTCTATGTTCTTTTACACACGATATTCATCCATTTGAATGTAACATGATAAAGATTCACGAATTTCGAAGGAAATTTTAACCATAGCTTTTTATCTAATTTTAAATATCAGTGCACCCATGTGGTGTGGTGCATGTATTTTTAATTAGATTGTAACTGGCCTGCAGCTGTCGCGATGAACTTTTGTATTAAAAGTACTGAGGTAGTTATGTCACTTTCTGAAAAAAATTCTTGATGAAAATTCTCTGTCACCATTGTGCATTTTGCTATTACCTCCAACGCAAGCTCCGAGATTGTATTGTTACGTAGGTATGGATGGAAAGGAGACAAGTCCTGACTTCCCGAGTCCTCTCTTTACTACGCTACTACGCTGCGTTTTATCTCTCTTTCGCTGCTAACCATATCGGAGTTTTACAACAGAGGCAACACATACACATTACAATCTGAAGCCCCTGCTCTCTCTCTCTCTCTCGCTCTCTGTCACTCTCTTACAGAGCTTTTGCCTTTAATCAATCTTTCTCCAGATGCCATGGCTTATCCCTGACGTCCCTAAGTACATACAGTGGAGCTAAATTACCAGCTTTATCTGTGGTCGAGGCAGAGACTCTCGCCTCAGAAATCAGTTTACTCTTACCCTCCTCAAAGACTAAATGATTAATTAAATCGAATTCAGGCTAATTCATCCTGTTTCTGTTCTCGCCTTCTCCTCCTTCACCACTACTACTTGGCACCATTTAAACAGATAGGATGCAACAGCAACAGGAATTATAGTGAAACCATTTGAAATACTGCAGACAGTTCATTCTTCCTTGCCCCGATGTTCTCCAGACAATTCCATGTTTATTTATTGTCCTTCGTGCAGTGCATAGGAGTTGGCTCTTTTTTGTTCGCACCAACAGGATGGCAAGGTCCCCACTTAGGGTGAAGTAGGTTCTGCTGCTGGGTATGGTTAGAATCTGGTTTTCTTACGTCAGCGCAGCAGAGAATTATGGAATATTTAGAAACGAGCGTCAATGTAAAACCTAGTCTCCACAGTAAGAGTGCTGAGTTGACATAAGCAGAGTTCGAAGGACATCATTTCAGTACGTTAAAAAAGTTGAGCAATACTGCTCGATTATTTCTGGAATTTTTTGATAATACGTAGCTGCTTGAAGAAAATTTAAGAATGTGGGGCCCTGCGTCAAGTCACATTTTATTGGGCAGGCACTTTGTTTGAGAAAATCATAACAACTATGTAGAGTATTTAAAGTATACATATTCCTAGTTCTGGCCATAGTTCAAGCTCCCTAAATGCATTCTTGCTAGCACATATGGTGGGCAAAAGTAAATGAGCCCATTTCTTCAACATGGACGTGGGTGTCGCCAACTTAGATAGTTGCAAAGAAAAATAAGTGAGTCTTACACACACACGCACATAACTGACAGGTGGAATTATATTGAATTCCAGGACATCATCATGCTTAGTGTGCAGTAGAATAACACACAGCTGGGAGGAGTAGTAGAGCAATACACGGGAAAATTAAAACATGGATCAGTCCAACGGGATATTACGGACTGGTGGTCGGAAATAACTGTAGCGAGACGGATATGCCAGAGTGATGAACTTCACAGTGGATTTCCTAGTTCGTGTATAAAATAGAAACGAAGATGACCAGAGGAGTGAAAGCTAAAGGGAGAGAGAGAGAAAGAGAGAAGTACTATGTGTGAGTAAATATTAGAAGAGGTATGACTGGAGAGGAGATACGTGAAATAGATGCAGACAGAAGGAAAACCACTCACCTCAAACTACACTTTCGCAGATAAATGACACATTTCGTGAATGCTGATTTCATGTTTCCATATCCGCTTGTAAACATGAAGGGATTTAATGTTTTGTGCACTTGACTCTTTCCCCTGGAGATGTATACTGGTGTGCTCTAGTTGAACGAGCGTTTTACTTATGGCGGGTAGGTGGGCTTTCACATAGAAACGTAATATTAGCATGCCTGTAATGCTGTCAACCACAAACCACTGCACAGAAGTGTAACATCGATATACTAATGCGATAAGGCCGGATACTAACCGAAACTTTGTAGGAGTATGTACTCTTTGCACTCACATTAATACATTCATAGCATATGTTACTCCGCCTGTGGTCCAAGTCACAATATATGCCTTGAAGTTCAATGTGAGACGTATCGGTAGAAAACGCAGTTTAGGTCCGTTTCACTTGCTATATCTAGGTCCCTTTTAAAAGTTTTGTTACACATCACGGAATTCTTGCACTATGTGCAAGGCCAACTTCCAGTAAGTAGGGAAACTTGATCCCTTTGATGGCGTGGACCACCATGAACCAGTAGAGTACCCTTTGAACTTAAGCGTATGCAAGTCTGTGCGCGTGTGTGCATGCATCGTACCACCAAAATATGGAAACACATCAGGCGTGTTCAGTTTGAACTACAGAGGCAAGCAGGCAGGGAGTCCAAATATCAGCCTTCTTTTTCTTTTCTCTCTTCGGGGCACCGGAATAAGTTTAAGGGCGACGCATATGGCGTTGACGATGAGCAGTCCACTCTACCGTCCTTCTCTTCTTTTAACATATTACTCTTATCTCGCATGTGTGTGATTCATGGTCTTAAAGTCATGTAACACTGTCCACTCAAGTATCTATTTCCAAAGACCACACTTTCGTCAGCATCAAATTTTACATGTCGTTATCAAAGCAACATCGTCACCGTGATCTTATTATCCAACTCAGTTTAATACAAGAGTTAAAGCTCGTCTTACTATCACATGATCCAACTGAGACATTTTACAAATTGAACTCAAATCTTGTTCTCCTACTTTTCAACCTCAAATGTATTCGAACACGGCTGTTCAAATTGCACTGGAAAATATTCATCATGATTTCGCCCCGTAGAAACATCTGAGCCACTTGTGAATTCTTTCTTTTGGAAAATCAGAATCCGTCAGATTGAAATCTGTCGCGATTTTGCTGCCAGCGCTGAAATACGACTACACTCGGGAAACTTAGCTGATTTCATAGATTTTCGTCGGCGCTACGTAGATGCCAAATTGTCCCTAATTTGACAACACTTGAGCAGTTTGTGAGACTTTCTTCTGATTGGATCTTTCATAAGTTTAGATTAGAAATTGATCTATTATTATTTCCCAAATGACATCAGCGTCCCCGTAGCTTGTGGTAGTACCCGAGAGCGATTAAAAAGTATACGTGTAAGAGGGCTCAATTCACGCATTTACAAACGTGGAGGAAATCATGTATCTATTTCCTTACGGCCTACATGTGTATAGAAATCGGCCTTGCATGGTCCTAGAGGATATGGAGAAAGAACCTTACCCAGGCACAATAATAAACTTTTTAGGCTACAGAATCTGTAGGGTTGTTGGTATAACCTTTAGTAAGGAGGCAGCCTAGTAAGTGGAATTGAGTAAGAGATGTAATCCTACACTCTGTATCTCATTTGTACCAGACAAGTTTTATTTTTCACTGATTTTCATCTTTGCAGTCAGCATTGCGACTCTCTTTACTCCCTTGGTTGTCCATAAAAGCTGTTATCTCTATCATGGTTGAGTCGGAGCTATGAGCTGGTAGGATGGCCACACTTACGTAAGTTCTATAAAAGCTCTACGTTTTTTCGTTCGTCTACATGCTCGGTCCAGATGTAATCACTTAAGTCACACATAATGCACCTCTTATATGCGATCCCCACATACTCAGACAACTCGGAACGAGAGAGAAATGGAGTCCATATGATCCACATTCCCAGTCTTAATGGTCCCATAAGTTCCAAATAGGTCACAATATTTTTGGCTATTTTCAGGAGCGGAACGCTCATTTGGTATGTTATAAGCATGATGATAGGAGAGACACTACTGCCATATGAGCTTAATTAATTTGGAAGAGCTGGATATTAAACTAAAATGTCATTCTACAGACAAGGCTTACTTTTGATGGAAGGATACAAGTGTATCTGCCCATAGCTGTATGCTTTTTCGGATCCTTCCATTCTCCCACGATGTGCCATTGGTAGTGTAACTCCAGGATATCAAATCCAATGTAACTTGCACTACACATGTTACAATTTCAATCCAAGCATACGTGATCAATGTTAAGTACATTGACGAACATAATGATGACCAAACTGCATGTTCCTTTGGAGGCAGGCACAAGATCCATAGTGTCAGTACAGACGCCATTGTAGAACCATGTTCCGTTGTCTAAAAAACGAACTGTGGGAGATTAATGAAACGAAAATAGGATCGTACTATACATAGTACTCTAGTACACTTGATAAGGAGTCACACTGAAGAACAAAGAAGACAGTGGTGACGGGCACAATTTTTTTGCCTTTCTAAAGATGGTAATCAACTGCTGATTTACCGTGTGTATAGTTCATATTTGTATCCTCTGCGTCTAGTTAAACGACAGGTAACGCTCTCAATGCAGAACTATTATGCAATTGACGTTGGAACTTAAAAAAATGCCGTTGGCGCGCAATGCGCAGCGTGACGAATAAAATTGGTCAAAATTTAAGGTGTTTTTTATACTGGATGTTTTTCTTGAGGAAGACCCCACAAAGGCTCTGAGAAGCAATTGTTTGCCATAGCAAAACCACATGATTCCATGTTTGATGCGTTCTTCCATTATAGGATGGCACAGCGGAAGGTTTACATTTCTATGCCGCAATAACTTGTGGATGTTTGAAGCTATATAGACATAATACTTACTATGTACCAATTCTAAAACTAGAGTCTTAGGGTAATCGTTTGATAAAGCCGGCATCAAATTCGCTCAACAATTGGCTCAGAAATTCGTACTCAAATATAAAGTTCGAGTTCATCAGTAAGGAAACTTGGGAGAAATTTTACTAGCATGCACCGCCTCCTACGCATGTACAAGATGTAATTGAATTGTCCTCGCATGTTAGTGACAAATATTTGGGTAGTCTGTTTGATTTTGATGAAATTCAGAAAGCTTTAAAATAATGTAGTCCATCTGAAGCACTAGGACCAGTTCTTATTCCCAACTTAAAATTCTCCCGCATGCCATTGTAAATGATTGGCTGGAATTCTACAATCGCTGCTTTAATTCAGGTTGGGCAACTTCACACTTCGGTAATTCGGAGCTTGCAATGTTATTTAAAACAGGAGACGCATCGCTCCCAGAAAATTAGTCTTAGCTTTACTAAATACCTTAACTAAATATTTCATACAATTTATTCTTACAAACATAGTCATTGAGGGCTGAAACTGAAGCAGTTCTTCCAGATACTCTTGTCGGATTTTGAAAAGGCCGAGCAGAACTTGATTAGATTTTCTGTCTAATGGGAACTGTTCAGTTGAAATCGCGTAAAATGTGCACCGAGAAAAACATGGGAACTGTATGCTTTGTTCATCGACTTGAAACGTGCTTTTGATTCTATCAACCACAATAAGTAATGGTATTAAGTGGGCTACATGTTAACAAGAAATTTATAATGCTACGACAAAATTTGTGTAGTAATAGTAAGGCAATGATTCGCCTTAGTAATGGGCCAACGAAATTCTTCCAGATAACTCAGGGATCGAGTATTACAGGGAAAAATATTGTGTCCTCTGCAATTTATTCTATTTGTCAACGAGATTGACAGATTTGTCGATGATCAAAATAGTAGCCCAGTGACATTTGGGGGACAAAATTCTGTTCAAATGCCAATGTTAGCTGAAGAAAAAGCTTTAGAGAAATACTTTGATCTTAATGGGTCATAGGTCAATCTAGAGATCTAGATTGAAATAGACGGGCTGGTAAACTATGTAAGAATGGTGAATTCTTTTATTAAGGGCATGAATTAGAAATAGTTAAGAATTATATGTATCTTGGAATTTTGCATTGAAGCTCCGGGCTATTCTCTGCTTGTACTGATTGAATAGAAGAAGCTTGCATAGCTATGCGTGCTGCACTTTCCACCTGTAAGAGTGCGAATTTGTACAGCTTTGATGCATTCAAATCAGACTCAATTTATCGAAACTGTTTTATAAAGGTATCTGTCGATTTTATAACAGAACAGTGTCAGCTCTGTAGTCAATCTAGTATAATGATGTTTGAACGCCTGAGGGCAGCTGCGCTATTCGCAGCTTACGTATTTCAACCCATGACTGAAGCTGTGAAAATTTGGCAATGACAGTAGGTGTTAACGGTTGACATTGAAATTAGTTTGACCAGGTAAATGCATGGGTCCAGGGAATTATAATGCATCACTGGAACTGGCATGTGTGTTTGAGATTTTTGTTATGATTGCGCTGTTGACAGTATATATGGTAGCGTGTTTACACCTACGAGGCAGAAGGGACGCTGAAGCATTGCCGCGTAGCATAAGAATGTTTAGATCAGCACATTCGGGTACTAGAATGACCGCTGATGTAGCGCACATGAATTCTGTGTTATAATTGTATTGCAATGACTGCTCGTTCGCAAACTGTTGGGGTGTATGACTTAATTAGTATTACAATGACAAGATGTGAACTTTGTCATGGGGGGTACAAGGATCTCTAATGCGTTAGTATGACACTCCCTCGTAATTATTAATTGGGAATATAAGTTGCTCTCAATGAGCAAGAGATTAAGTGGCTTCAATCCCTTGTAGAGTTAAGAGCTAAGAGAATTGGCTTTCGTTCTTGCTCATGTAAAGACCACCTCGAAAATTGGCATTTTACCTACGCTCTGTCAAGATCAAATTACCGTCTACTCCTTAGTTATTTTACTGTTATTAAAATCATTTCACATTTTCTAATCCAAGTTCACTTTCTTACATCCAACTTACACCTGCATTAAATCCAAAGTTAGTTTAAAGTCTCAGGTTCTAGTGCATATTATTTGCATTAATCCCGAGAATTTCCAGTAGAATGACCATTGGAATTTACTTTGAATATGAACAAGCAACTGTATTGCAGTTGTTGTACATGCTATATACAACCTTAATTGCCTATACCTCGCGTCCTGTTTTCCCTGACAAATGAAGGTTTTTTATGCCCAATACCTTAGTATTTTGCAGAATATGCCCTGAAATGAATGGAAACGGTTGAGTATTGAAATTTCTGGGAAGAGCTTCGTATTACCCACGTGCAAATCGTGTAAATGTTAGCCATGCAGAACATCGATACGCTAGCAATCGTAACAGGCTGTATGCCCTTTTGTATTGCACGTAATTATTGAAAGTTTAATCACACACAATACCCTTGTTTTCCTATTGAATACTGTCAGAATTGAATGAGGTTGGTTGGTTGCATCTTAAAACTCCACAGTAAGCCTAACGTGAGTTTCTATTAAAGAAAGGAGAGAATCTTTTCTCCAGATTAATACCAAGACGGACACATGTTGTGCAGCCTTTGTTGCTAATTAAGATAGAAACTTCATTTTTGTCAGTTAGAAGTAGAATAAGTACGAAAACACGATATCAAGAAGGAAATAAACAAGTCCGTTTGTAAAAAGTTTATTTTAATTTGCTCGTATGTCTGATGTAGATGTAGGAATTGCAAAGAAACTCTGCAGCACTCGGCAAATTTACGTAATATGTTGTAGCTACTACCAATGTCAATTTAATCCACTTACACGACTAATTCTGGTTATTTAGTACGCGAATGATTGCGTCAAAGTCATCTCTCCGACTACCATCGCAACAACCAATGTCGACAGAGGCGGCAACGGCTGTGACAAACAGGTTTACAAAGAAAATGCCAAGAAGGAACTTACGGTCGTAATCTATCCAGTTTTTTGGATCGTATTATAGTGATTACACAGCTAATATTATCATACACGCCCATGGTGGCATTTAAAATCATTAGCGAAGGAGCACACGACTTCGCTTAATTGTTCCCACTCACGGAAGTTTTGAGCCATGCATGCATGCTGCTCAAGTGGAGTTGCTACCGCATCATCATCATAATCGAACCTATCCGAACCTCTCTGTTACGTAAGTAACGGCACGAGACTTGTAGGATATATCAAAGGCCTCGCCGAAAGTCGTCTTCCATTTCTACTTGCTCTCAGCCAATGCCAACTTGAACAACTTGAGAATTCACAGTTAAATAGTCATTGTAATATTGCTCAATCATTACGAGTCCTCAGCTGGATGACAGTTGTCTGTATTTGCCGACCTATAGGAGTGCAGTCATACATTTTTCTCTCCGCTCTCCTCTATCGGCACATTTGCGACGGTTATCAGCATTGAATTGATTCACAGGACAAGGTTGGTAAACATGTGTGAGAAGACAGCGCATCTAGTATGCACACATTAGAGATAGCGCGTTAATCTGTTTCACATTACAGGCACCGTCGTTTATAGAGAGCATGATGATAAGGCAAGGCTTTTGGCCTTGACGCCCTTCTCTGTCATCCTAATCCTGTTGAACTGATCGCTGTGAGAACCCAAGTAACATATTTCCCATTCACCGTTCAGTCGTAAATATTTCCGTCATTTCAATTGGAACGAGTGAATGGGAATTGCAAACATGGAGGCTGAATCCCACGTAACATTTTGATTTTACGTTGACCGAAGTTAGTACCGCCAAATGCTCGTTACTCTGATACTTTTATTGAAGTTTCTTCATTGCTGGATCTTTATTGCACGATTTGAATACGTGGTCAGTGCTTAGCTAAAATGCCTGACTAACTACTGTTGTCTTTTACTTTATCATTTAAGAACTTAAATTAGGTGCAGAAGGCAGAGAATGTGATTCCCCGAATCCATGAAATAAGGATGACGGTGATTCACTTGTGAGCCTGTCTTCCGTAGATACTTCAAGGAAGCAACACAGAATGACAGTTGTATTGTGACACTGCTACTTGCCCCAAAACACGGTCGAACTTACATTGTGAGCCCGCATTGAAATGAAATGTCGTTTTCATTATATGCACACTCATAAAGTACGACCTGAGGCCGCTAAAGTCTCTACTTGACTCTGCCACTTCGAGTTTTATGAGCGCCCATGAACTTTAGAAATATGAAAATAATTTGATAGAAGAGTACACAAATAAATGCATTAACCGCAGAGCGAATAGGTCAAAAGTGGGACCACCCAGGCTGTCTCCAAATACTACTGAATACATACACACCGTTATCCTGTTTGTCTTTCCCAGGGAGCAATCCGTAAACTGAGCATCAAATTCCAAAACGGTCGGAAGAAAGTTGGTAACAGGAGATCAGAGCAAGTGCAAAATCTTATCATTTACATGAACCGGAAGACTATGGCCACTATGTACTACCGATACGTACTGCAGGAGAATACAGAGAGAAACATTCTTTAGAGAGGATTCAGTTGGGAACAATTGCCTAGCTTCAACGAGAACGTAGTTTAAGGATAGATTCATCCAAATCCTCAACTCTTGTTGATGGCGGTAAAGGTGTTTCAAGACATTGATCAATGGTCAATCAGTCTTACTGTTGGAATTGAGTGCAAAGGGGCAGAGAACATGGAATACAATGGCACAACATCATGTTTCTTTCATTGTCCAATCTACTCCAGTACATTCATTCTGATTGGGAAGAGGATGCCAGGTGACAGATCAGCCATCAACTCTTCAAACTTTATGGCCTAATCCATCTGCACCATTTGACGCAACGAATTCGAGTAAAACGAAATGGGTACCTTCTTTCTATTTCCATACGAGCTTACGAAAATACTCACCCACTTAGTTTTATTGCGAAATGCAAATTTCTGAGCACAATGACCTCTGTTTTTAGTCGCGTTTTTATTAAAAACGAGACTATTGAAATGACGCGCTCCCGGTGTGTGCCATTTTGATGTGTTCATTTAAGAAGAGATAAATGGTCTTTAGCGGTGGTTTCTGGGGATTCCGGCAACGTCAAGTTATGGGGAAGGAAAGGGAGCAGTGCCCTTATTTCAAGGTGAAAGTGTGTGAGTATCTTAATTTACGAGATATTAGTCTAGGCGTGTGGTTGATTTTGGGAATTTCTGTGGATTTTGTAAGACATGAGGAATGGTTTTTTCCCCTTGGTATGAGTATAGCATTGGTACCCACCAGTTATGTACGGTGCTGTTTTGCAATGCAAGTGTAATGATGTTGGCATGTGCTGTGGCGGTGTAAGTTTTTTTCCATATCATCATCGCTACGTCAAACATTTTTTGATTAGGCGATTTGCTGACCGACAACGTAACTATGGGATACGCAGAACGTGTAACATATAACTGTTTACACGTTTTACGAATTTTACATTTTATGCATTATATGCATTACGAAAACAGTTTGATAAGTTTTGAATTCCGCGGCAATGACCGACATCTGAATCGCGCGCAAGTCCCATCGTAATCATAAAAATATACGCGCGTATAATCACTCCTGGCAACGTGAAATTTGTTTTTATGAAAAGTGGGCGTGGCCAACATAAAATATACACATACGTTCTACGCTATATTTTTTTATGTTGTCACGCCAAATTCTCTAGGGTAAGAATTCAGGACTCCGTGGGAAGGCTCAGAAGGACCAAATGTTTGGTGGTGACTTGAGACTTGCTAATAGCACGTAAATAGCCGAAAGTTTATGTCATTTTTAAGAGCATTTAATACGAGAGAGAAAGTGGCCTCTGCCTCCATTACAAATTAGCTGAACATCATTAAATCTAGTTCTCATTATTATTACTAGAACAATCTACCGTAGTTGCTAAGCCACTACAGACTACTGAACATTCCGCCGGCCATGAAATCCTTATTTCATAACTCACTTATCATTTCTACTGAACGGTAACAATGAGATCTTAACTATAGATCTATCAATTATGTCAACAGACGTCTTCAAAGTTACAGTCCGTACTTTACCATCTTTACTAAGATGGGCTTTCATAATTCGCCCAAGCTTCCATTTCTGAGATGGCAAGTTGTCGTCACGGATCAAAACCAAATCGCCTTCCTGTACATTCTTTGAGGTTGTCCACCACTTAGGCCGCTGTTGAAGTCTGGTTAAGTATTCTTTACTCCAACGCCGCCAGAAATGTTGCGTGATGCGTTGAAGTAATTGCCATCGACTCAATAAAGTCATCGACTTCACAGTGAAGTCCGGTTGAGGAATTGCCAATAATGAATCACCAGTTAAGAAATGTCCTGGAGTAATAACCGCCAAATCATTTGGATCGCTTGACAATTCAGTCAGTGGTCTTGAATTCAGACATGCAGAAATCTTCGTGAGAATTGTAATGGCTTCCTCGTATGATAGAATCGTATTCCCAACTACTCGCTTCAAGTGATACTTGAAAGACTTGATCCCAGCTTCCCAAAGCCCACCATGATGAGGAGCTGCAGGCACGTTGAATTTCCATTGAATCTGACGTTCAGCGCAAAAGTCCGCCATGGCATTCAAGTGAGACTTCGTATTGACGAGTCGAATAAATTGTCGCAGTTGGTTTGAAACCCCTTTGAAATTAGTAGCCTGATCCGAAGTGATGCTGTCAGGTAAACCACGAATAGCCACAAATCTCTCCAGGGCCGCCAAGCACGCTCCAGACGTGAGATCACTCACCAGTTCCAAATGGATGGCTCGCGTATTAAAGCAAACGAACAGAGCCACATAGCCTTTGTACACCGAGGCCGGTTTGCGCCCTCTGCCCTTCATAACTTTGAGAGTTAATGGCCCAGCATAGTCGATTCCGCAATTAAGGAATGGCCTTGACGGATTCACTCTTGTTGCGGGTAGATCTGCCATTAATTTTCCGACAGGTGGAGCTGCGAATCGATGACATCGAACGCATTTCAGTACGGTTCGTCTTGGTGCATCGCGACCACCAAGAACCCAGAACCGTTGTAATATAATAGCCAACATCAATTGGGGACCAGCATGCAATCCCTTTTGGTGCTCGTACTCAAGCAAAAGGTCCGTAAATCGGTGAAACTTCGGGAGAATTGCAGGATGTTTCACTTCGAATGCGATGCGAGCATGCTTCAATCTGCCTCCTACCCGAATAACGCCATTATCGTCAAGTAGGGGAGATAAACTTGCAATCCTTGATTTTGCAGGAAAACTCTTGGCCGCATTTTTATCAGTTTTGCCTTTTGTCAGAATAAGTAGCTCTTGAGGGTAAGCAGCACCTTGAACTACCTTCACCCAAGTCATCTCAGCATCTTTGAGCTCAGTTGATGTCAGCCAGCCAGTAGTTTTGTTCGCTCTGCCTGCTCTGCAATTCTTAGTAAACCGTAGGCAAAGTGCAGTCAATCGAATCAATTTTGAATAGGAAGAAAATTGATCAAGCATTTCAGTTGTTGTGACCACATGAGCTTGAATTTTCAATTACTTTTCTTCGAGTACAGTACCAGAATGATGAGGTATATTTGGGTTGACAGGATACGTACCATCTTGCAGCCATTTGGGCCCATGCCACCACAAATCAGAATTTTTTAAGTATTCAACAGTTACCCCCCGCGAAGGGCAATCTGCTGGATTGTCCTTCGTACCAACATGACGCCAAACAGTTGAAGGAAGAATATCTTCAATCTCAGAAACACGGTTGGCTACGTATTTCTTCCAGCGATGAGGAGACTCGGTTAGCCAGTATAGCACAATGGTAGAGTCCGAATACGCCCGAACAAGATGGAATTGTAACTCCATTGCGTCCACCACAGAATCTACCAGTTTTGACAAAAGTAACGCACCACAAAGCTCGAGTCGTGGCAAGGTAAGTTTTAGCTGCAACTAATCTTGTCCAACTTTTGCCTTCATTATCGATCGACCTCAAGAATACTGCAGCAGCATAGCCAAGCTCGGATGCGTCCGAAAACCCATGCAACTCGAATTTTATGGCATTGGGAATCATCACGCATCGAGGTACCTTGAAGTGAGAAAGCTGAGACAATTCGCATTGGTAATTGTTCCACAATTTTGTCTCAGTTGCAGGCATATCTTGGTCCCAATCTAGATCCATCTTCCATAGAGATTGGGAAAGCATCTTAGCTCGAACTGTAACGGGCGACAGCCAACCTAATGTATCAAATACCCGAGACATTTCGGAGAGGATAACACGCTTCGAGACAGAGGTACTACCCGCCAGACTACCTATTTTAAACCCAAAACAATCAGTCGCTGGATTCCATTGGATCCCAAGCGTCTTAATTGTGTCATCAGCTTCAATATTTAAAGGCAGCTGGGTTTCTCTCATGTTGACGTCGAGTTTGGGAAGAAACTCTTCGGAATTGGACGACCATTTCGTCAACGGAAATCCCCCACGATTGAGGCACTCAATCAATTGTTGTTGGATTTCAATTGCCTCTTCAAGGGAATTTGTTCCACTTATACAGTCGTCAACGTAAAAGTCCCTTTGGATGACCTCCGCTGCCAACGGAAATTTCTTTTGTTCATCTCGAGCAATTTGAAACATCGACCGAATAGCCTGAAACGCAGACGATGCATAACCGAATGTAATTGTTTTCAAGCGGTATTCTTGAATCGGCTCAGTCGGTTTCATTCTCCATAAGATTCTTTGATAATCTCTGTCATTCTCATGAACCAATACTTGTCGGTACATTTTACAAACATCGGCACAAAACATGATCTGATGTTTTCTTACGCGGACCAGAATCTTGAACAGATCTTGCTGAATAGTTGGACCAATCAGCAGCTTCTCATTTAATGAGATTCCAGTCGAAGTCTTGGACGATGCGTCAAAAACAACACGCAACTTGGTCGTTGTGCTGCTTTCCATTATGACTGCGTGATGAGGCAAAAAAACTTCACTGTCAGGCTTTACCAGTTCAGTTTCAGGAACCAATTCCATGTGACCCAACTCCAAATATTCATTCACCACCGCCGCATATTTTACCCGCCGTTCTGTATCCCAACCTAGCTTACGCTCTGTCTGAAGTAGCCGCCTCACCGCAATATCCCGAGACCGACCCAAAGACAGGCTTGTCCGGGCGAAAAGGAAGTCGGACAACGAACTTTCCAGAAGAATCACGCGTGGTTGTAGTAGCAAAATGGTCCTCCGCCATCTTTTCATCAGCAGTCAAAACCTTTCTCATGGGAAGCTCTTCAATTTCCCAGAATCGCTGCACCAAAGAATTAAGGTCCAGGTGAGCATGATGAGCAGTAATGGAGTTAGCATTTCCATGCTGAATTGTGCCAGAAACAGCCCAACCGAATGCAGTTAGTTCACCAGATGGAGTTCCAGGAGGCCCAGTAACAATACCAGCTCGAATAATGTCGGATTTGACATCGATACCCAACAGTATCTCGATCTCATTCGGCATGTAAAAATCCTTGTCAGCCAACGGTAAAGTTGATAGGTGAGGCCACTCAAAAGTACCCGGAACAAAAGGCTGATACCCAGTAACTTCAGGGAGAATAAACGCCTCTGCCGTTGTTTTGAAATCAGCGTCGTAATTTGATCCAATGTTTAACTCAACTCGTTCTCTCGTAATCGCTACCGTTGTCTTGCCCAAGCCAGTAACTTGCATGCTGCCACTTGTGCGCTGCAATGATAACCTCTGCACACACGATTCTTTTAAAAAGGACGCTTGCGAGCCTCCGTCAATCAATGCTCGTATTGAATTGAGCTGCCCAAATCGATCTTGAATGTTGATCATTGCTGTGGCCAAAAGTACAGTGCGATTAGCGGACTTTTTATAAGTATGATTGCTGTTCAGTTTCCGCTTGTTGTTATTGCGTTCCTCTTCGACATGCAATAAAATGTTGTGCTTTCTCTTGCATTTTGAGCACCCCCCAGCATTGCATCGTCGAAAGGAGTGACCAGGCTGAAGACAATTGAAGCAGAGACCCGATCGTCGTATCAAAACCTTGTCGCTCCGCCGGCCCTGAACTCAAAAGTTTGGAGCATTTGAGTATAGGATGCTCGTCTTTGCAAATCATACAAGTCCTGGTGGTGGCTAAATTGCAAGATAATGCCGAACTGGGAGCAGCTTTCAACTTCTTTTGAGGAGGCTGTGTAGGCACGGAAGACTCAACAGATTCAAAGGATCTAAGAATTCCAGCATAAATTCCAGGGTTGGAAACGAACCGTCGACAAAGGTTAACTCCCATTGCTGTCGAGTTTCTGTATCGAGTTTTCGCTCTATCAGTCTGCAAACCAGAATGTCCCAGTGATGAGTAGGAGCGCCAAGTACAGCTAATGACCGCAAGCATTCATTCGTCCGATCCACCAGCGCTCGTAGAGAATTACCACATCCCGGAATAACATAATCTTGGGCGATTAGGCGATCTAGATGAGCTCGCGAAATCAATCTCTTATTTTCATATCGCTTGACCAAGAGGTCCCAAGCGATCACATAGTTGGCATCAGTGATCTGAATTGACCGAATCAATTCAGCAGCATCACCGCTCAAAGCTGCCTTGAGATATTCTAGCTTCATCGAGCCTGACAGAATATCATCGGCTTTAACACCAATTACTGCGGTGAACAGATCACGAAAGGAAGTCCATTCATGGACACTTCCATCAAACTTTGGCGTCTCTAACTTGGGCAAGTTAACGCCAACCTGGGACCTGATCCCTGTGCCGTCAAGGGTTGCAACTCCCACATCATGGCAAGCATTACGCAACGTAGGCTGGATCAGGCCCAGCAAAGTAGACTTCAGAATAGTGCATCTGTTAACCAGTTGAGTGCACTCATCTGCGTGGGTCTGGAATGCGTCCTCTGGTACAGTCACCAGCACGTCATCTTCAAACTTGAGGATGTCAACCTCAACGTTTTCCACATGGCTAAATTGCACCTCAAGAATCGCCCGGGCTGTGGTGTTGGATATGGCTGCAGCTGCATTCTCAAGGCGCGTCAATTTCTGGTTCAGCGCCTTACGCCGACTCATCAGCATGGTAATCTCCTCAGCAGACATCCCAAGTCGTCAATCCACTCCGTAAAAGAAAGCTGGTAGTTTAACGCCCTCGCAGGGTAAGAATTCAGGACCCCGTGGGAAGGCTCAGAAGGACCAAATGTTTGGTGGTGACTTGAGACTTGCTAATAGCACGTAAATAGCCGAAAGTTTATGTCGTTTTTAAGAGCATTTAATACGCGTCTGTATCGTAACAATTGTCCAAGAAGAGAGAAAGAAAGTGGCCTCTGCCTCCATTACAAATTAGCTGAACATCATTAAATCTAGTTCTCATTATTATTACTAGAACTATCTACCGTACTTGCTAAGCCACTACAGACTACTGAACAGAGGTGATAATGAGGTGATTATGAAGCGTAAGTAAGTGAAGAGGAAAGGAAGAAGAAAATGAAACTAAAACTCGCGCGAAAATCATCGCACAAAGTATAGTCTGAACGCGCGAAAAGAGGAAGTAATGCGATTCTTCGAATGAATTGAGAGGGAAGTGATACTATATGAACAAAGCTTATGACGCCTCCATTTACATTGTACTAGAGCGGGAACAAATATAGTAGGCGAAGAGTCAGCTTTCATTTATTCTACACTTGGAAAGGAAAGCTATCTAATCGAACGAGCATTAATCGAAGCAAGCATTTCTCGTTTGGAAATAAGTTGCTTAATGCCTAATTTAAGGTCGTCACTTACTGCAAACTTTATGTAAGGAAAACGCGCTGTTAAGCATGATTTTGAATTTATAGTTGCCGCAGTAACGTGCGCTTTACTTCGGTTTCAATTCCCTATCACTTCACTGCTCACTGCAGTATAAGTTGATATTGTGTAAATAGAATTCGCAAAGGGTTCGAGCACAGGAAACTTTTACTGAGAGAGAATCGCCATCCAGGGCCAGGCTTCATTGTGCCCAGGGGCTCCTCATTTTTTGCCACTATTTACACATTACATTCGCAGTTCAAAATATTCTAATAGGAAAAAGTAGTGCGAAAGATTGGGGGGGAGGGGTGGAGTTAACAGTTAATTCCGCTCACTTTTATGTCTTTCAGAATAGATGGTCGAAGAACTTTTGTGGAGACTGTAGTTTAAGAAGCTAATAGGGGAATGAAAATCTACGAGAAAATTACACTATGACTCGTCCAATGTGTGTAGCAAGTTGAAAAATAGTATTCATAAAAATAAATCAGTTTTTCATTATCATTCCTCTCTCTCTCCTCATAGTTGTTACTCTCTTAAAAGAATTTACGATCCATTGTAATGGCACAGAAAGGTGTCATTGCTGGGTTGTAAAAGGAAACTGCGTCAATGCTCGTACGAAGTACGACTAGACAAGGTACTCCAGACAGAGAGAGAGAGAGAGAGACAAACTCTTACGAAGATGGCGGAATCCTGAAGGTACAAAGGAAGCAGCAATTGCAGGAAAATCACCAGAGGCAGTAGCGTTGGCGACTCCAACTTGGTTATTCCGACACACGTAACCGTATAGACTCAACTTCTACTTAGTTCTTTGACATTTCTTCAGTCTTATTTGCATTATTTTTCCCATTGAATAAAATACTTTAAAGCTAAAAGACAAAAACGACATGACCACGCATTCAATTATAATTATCAGATGTAATGCGGCAAGCTTCTCTTCTTCAAATTTTGCGTACCATTGTGATACTCACAGCACGCAACCTATACCATAATCAAGGTATTTTTGCGACGTAATTTTTCCTTAAGTCTTATCGTGCAAATTCTAGCTTTTTTCTCACCTCATCATAGGACAAATTTTATTAGTCCGGTAGCCGGAATAAATATTGATCGTACAGTGACCGGAATACTGTCGGTTTTGCTGTTAAAATACTTTTAACTCGTTGAGTACCCCCGAAATCCATAACTGAATTGTGCACGTAGTACTATCGTATCTAACTCCTCCGTATAATAACTGTCCGTAATTTCGGACAGCAGTATTAACACGTACCTTATGTACTCTTTCTATTATTAGTCGAGCGCAATTAACTGCAAGAGGCCGTAAATTTGCAGTGGTATTATTTATTCGGTACACAATACACCCAGCGCTGGCTGCAAAACAAGAGTGTAATGACACCGAGGACTTTCATGCATGAAACTCTCGTGAGTCAGTTAAACCCATGAAATGGCTTTATGTGGAACATGAAAGTTTACGAACCTTTGGGGATATATATTCGTAAAACTGATTGGGATTCATGTAGGGAAGTTTTCACTCAACTTTTCCGCCCAAATGCTGAATATCATTTGGCATTAATTCTTGCTACGGCCCGTTTTACAGCATATGTACAAAGTATGCGTACAGATATTGCCCTTCCCACTCATTATTACAATGTAGGAAGGAAAATATGTTTGCCTTTCCGGGTGTTTCACCCTTGTGAATGATGTAATTCTAGGCTTTTTATTGGATCAAGAAAAACACTTGAATTGATATGGCCTTTATTGTATAGGAATGTTACATTGTAATATGTTTGCATACATTTTCACTATGGTAATCTGTATGTCCGACATTTTAGTAGCAATATGCCACGATCGTCACCAGGAATAGTTACCTGACTCCTGCAATGAAGACAAGATGATGGTAAGTATTTTATTACCAGAGACTCAATTATTGCTTTTCTAATAATAATTAGAAGCTTTGAATACTGCATTAAGACCAGTTCAGTCAACTCATAGAATGCCAACTGCTGGAAACGTAGTGAGTGATCGTGCTCTGTGACAACGTGGCATCTTGTGTGAGTGCAAATACGAAACCTGTAATTGTATTGTCGTCAGCAGTGCGTTAGCTGTTTATTTTTTATTTTTTCTACATTGCCATAAACAAAAGGATTAAGTGTGAGTTGGTGGCTTATCATTTGTGTTACCCTGTCGCAGTGAAAGTCGAATAGACACGCATTCTATAGGAGACCAGAGGCGACGTGGCATGGCACACGCAAAGGTCGTGTGAAAGCAGCTATCAATTGACCAACACTTCGGACACGTCCTAAGGAGAAATCCCAGTAACCGTGGAACTACTGAAGCTCGCCGCCGCATAATCCAAGCTGAGTGACTATGAGCCAGTACAATGGAAAAGAGTCACATGCAAGTAATCGTAATTGTATACACAGACACACGCACGCATACTCAATACACACAAACGGTTCAAATTTACACGTAATATGAATCACTATATAACAGTTTGCCAGTCCTCTCATAGCTTGTACACATATATATTTAAATATAATTTATAAGCATATTTGTAAACACAGGTATCTATATGAATACGATGAGGCCTAGGACTCTGACTTGGCTACATTCTCCTCGAGTTACCGTCGGCGTTCATTTCTCCTCGGAATGTTTGTATTTCTACTGCTTCTTTAAAGTGAAAGATTTTGTATTGACGGTCTTAAACTAATGCAATTTTGAAGGGTTACCTACATTAATTACATATGTAACTCACTCAGGAGGAATTGGGATTTCCCTTTTCTCTAAATCTTGTAACGTGGCACTGTAATCACCATATTAAACCCTGATATTGTGCACATGCGGAGCTAGGGCTCAAACAGTGTTTTAAGCAGTACTTTTCAACTTTGTAAAATCGATGTTCATGCCAGCAGTTATATGTATGTCACTTGCTTTTCAAAAGTAATGCTGCTGCCTGGGCTGCATATCCCAACATTTTCGACGACGAGTCTGGGTAATAATGTTCAACATTTTAGACAGTAATGGAACCCACTCACCTCCTCATGAATTTCATCAAGCCTCAAAATTCATCTTCTCAAGTTCCGTCGTCGTTGTCGTCCTCACTACTCCACCTCTGTCGTGGACGAATCTTAATGTATAGTGTAGCAGAGGACAACTGTATTATTATGCATTCTACTGTATATGTGTGCGATGAGGTGACTTTTAAAACCCTCAAGTTCATGGCAGATGTACGTGCACATTATGGGGGAGTTAGCCACGATATAGTTCTTAAGACTGTGACGTTACACACTGGATTCACATCTTTCGAGCAGCGGATATTGCTCGAAGGCGAGATTATGGAAACAACGTCAAGTATGCTAGGTAATTGATCAAGTAGCAAAAGTGTGCTGAGGCACCTTCCGTGTGGAATTTGCCATCCGTTTCACAGTGCTATATATCAAGGAAAGGCGAGGCGTATTGTTTTTCTCCCCTTCACGTCGCATCAAACACACATAACACACGTATACTTCTACCAGCCGCCAAGAACAACAACGTTACACCTTTTCCTTATGCATGTCATGTCGATAGGGCCTCCTACAGTACTTAGTTCAACACAAATACGTCACATGTTGTGCATGGGGTTAAGAAAACTGCAAATGCGACAACGTAGCCTTGCCATAGAGGGTATGTAATGAAATTAGTTTAATGGAGTTATAAAACTGTACCTGTAGAAGACCTCCAACTCTTTGAAACAACACACGCATGCACACAGGCAGATCTATAAAAAGATTAAAGTGATTAACCTCACACCAAATGAAGCAATTAAGCTATTTGCGGTTTACGCCTGCGACTTTATTTCCAAGTCATTCTTGTAGCAACACACATTTCTCATGGAAGCCGGCTTAAGTTAACTTAAGGACGGACGCAATTTATTCAATTTACCGCACTCGCTACAAGCATAAACCCAAATTCCTATCTTTCATCTCGAATTTCTGTTAGGCATATGCAGTTATTGCCTAGCTGGAAAATAGTTGATTTGAGAAAAGTTAATTTTTGATGTTCAATAAAACTTGCTGTTAAGTAACATTACGGTCTTACAGCAAAATAATTTTGTATGCCAAGCTGCTATTGGGTTACGGGAGTGACTCAGCTCAAACTTGAACCGAAGGATCGTACATTTTCGCCTTATTGTGTAATACATTCTTCGTGATCTGTCTGTATGAGGCCATTAGCAAAAGGGAAGCACGGAAGTGCTCATTGAAAAATAAATGTCATCTGAGGAAATAATTACTTTTGCAATCACTGTTAGGTATTATCATGTGTGTATGCTTGATTACTACTCTGTGGTTGCAAGAGGAAGTCTATAATTCCAGTAGATAACTCTCTTTTGTAAGCTCCCTTCTCGCCGCCTCCCATCCCTCATATACTTGCTCTGAATTTTATGACACATCTGTGTTTGTGTTTTCTGTATCGGGCGTTTATCGCTGGCTGTTCAAAGTTCTATTCTACAACTCTCAAATTTATGTTATTTGACTAAATGAAACGTGTAATACTTACAAATACGAGAGAGTTACCCTGAAGGAGCTTCAATTATTAGAAGAGCCAATAAAAGTTCAATCAATGGAAGAGTAATCTATAGTTTCCATGAATACGAATATTTCGAGAGGGCGTAGGGATGAAGCTCAAAAAGCTACTCTCACTAACCATGGTCTCCGTTCTCCGTCGGTAGTCTTGTCATCAGATTCCCATCAGGATGTAGTTTGTGTGAAAATAGGTATTGAATTAGAAGCAACAGGCTGAGAGGTGAATCGCCATTAGATGAGTTCCATTGATTGTATTGACTGTTTAACGGCAAATGCGTAAAAATGAAGTCTTGAATGACTGTGATAATGAGAAATGGTACGTCAGAACCATCTGAAAGCTTAACCTATTCATGTGTCTGCTCTACTTGAGTAATCTCCAAAGATGCGGCTGATGGTAAAGAAAGAAAGACATCATGAGTCGTATGTATTTATAGATAGCTGCTGAGCTGCCTGTAAAAATTTATGAATTCCTTTCTGGGGACCTTTTAATAACTCCAGTAATTGGGATGGGCTGTTACGTTGGTCCACTTTATCTTCATGACTGCTTGGCGAGCACTGACTTTAGACCTGTACACGCTCAGTGTCCTGAATGGTCCTTAAACATGGTGATATTCAATAAGCGGATCCCTTTGTGTTTTTTAACTCGAGAGCAGCGGTAATCCAGGTACATGCTACCTCAAAACTTGTAAAGACTGCTCATAATTCGGTCCTCCTCTAGCTGCTTGAGTATTTCTACGATTATTTTTTGAATGTGCTTTTTTGGGAGCCGCTCCCTTTACGCATATTCGACCATCAAAATTAAAATCCTTTCATAATCATTTATGTCCCACATGTAAACTCATGTACTAATGACCCGAATGGTTCTTCCTTCTCCCTCTTATGCGCCTACCTTTTCCCTTCTAAACTAGTTTTCTTCTCAAATTAATTTATAGCCATTGAATAACCCCCGGCTGTATTTTTTAACAGAATAATGAATAGACTCATGGTGTGATACTCATTCGCATGAGAAGCGGCATACAAACCTACACGGATATTTAAGATCCTAATGGACCGACCAGGAGAATGAGCATTCCTATTTCACGTAGAAAAAACACTCAGGCAAACATTCACCAGTCCGTTCATGTAAGACGAGTGAGCGTGCGATGTATTTCAAAGTGTGGAACCACTGAATTAGGGTTATTCTTAGGCGGTAACGAACCGTGAGAATCTTGCGGTTAGTAATGCATCTTTACCGCCAATTCTTCCTGTGTTGCTCGGAAGTTCCGTATTCAGTCCTCAACGTAAGCCACACGCTGAGACACTGCACCATGTTTCACTCATATTGCATATACTTGCCCACACCGATGGATGACAGTCTCGGGATATGTGTTTGAACAAAAATCACAGACCTCATGTCTGTCAAATGAACTGGATCAGAGTACTGACTTAGCTGATGTTCCTCGATCGTAGCTATCATAATGTTGGCCCCTTGTTATGAACTGAATGCAAACAAGGGTGATAAGGCCGGTGCCGTCACCATCTGAGAACGGCTCAGAAAAGTGTAATATTATTTCTAGATTAAGTTTTTGGAGGAGATCTCAAAAATTGTCCTGAATTAAATTGTTATTGTTTTTATTGTTCAGCGGTGATGCCATTCTCTGTGAGTTGTACAATATTTATTTAGACAGCTTCAATGTTTTCAGCTGGTTTACATCTAATCCCCGTGACACTGGTGGCATTTAGTAGACGCTAATGATTGGAACCTGACATTCGAGATTTTTGATTACAAATCCTAGCGAGCTTCATGGGACATGCACATGACAAAGGCAGCAAGCCTTTTTACGTTACCTCCAAGCACACATAGTTCATACAACTTCAAAACCCACCAAGTAAACTAACAACAGCAACTGTAAACAGAAGGAATTTTTATTGCGGTCGAGCTGTCACTGTGGCATGGGAATCAAGTGAAACTGTCTGCTCTTGTCTAATGATCAGCGTATGTCCTTATGTGGCTTACCAGTCATTCAGTCATGAAGCCAAGACTGAGAAATGTGGTAAAGCATGGTCACCGAAGCGCTGTTTTTCTATGTGTGTACTTGGCTACCTGTGTACTCGTAGGTACACAGAGGCCTACATGCAGTCGCACCGGTTTTCTTTGTGCCTTCCTCAGCTGTCCAGCAGACATGCTCATGGCTTCATCACACAATTGCATACGTAAATGCCAAGTGTATGGGAATTGAGACTTCTGGATGCCTCCACCGTATCAAACTGTTACACTCACAAAATTCGACTTCGATTACGATAACTCATAAATTTCAAGAGAACATGCGGAAAGTATGGCGTTTTAATTATTGGCTTCTTCCTTGTTTTTATTCTGGTGCCTTCGTCTAAAAGTTCTCAACCAATGAACTCCTGTGATTCCCCTGGTTGCCAAAACTAAATTGGCAGTTTTACTTCGTTTGTAAGCTACTACGATACACAGTTAAGGGTAGGAATAAATAAATTTCAAATGTATTAGATTATATATTACACTGTGAGATCGACAAATACTGTACGCAGTTGATGATAACCCGGACAGAATTATGGAAGAATATACTCACTGTTTATCGTTCTTATTTCATTCCTGTTCAATGCACACATCAAATTTACTCCGAGGCCCAGAGGAAACACTTGAATTAAAAAAAGAAGCTCGGAAGCTCTAAGCTCACGGTAGTGACCGAACTGACATTTAGCCTCTTGCGACGGCTCACAATCACAATATCATCCATCATCCTCGTACCACGAAGCATCGTATTTCTGCATTAATTTCAGGACTCTGTTCAAACAGAATTTACTGGAGTACCGACTGTGCATACTTTGCTCATGCTTAGCTACACTGTCCGTCATCTGTGGCCTCTCCAGCTGCACAGAGTTGATGAAGGAGAGCACACGGGAGCAAACATCAATGTTGACCTTAGTTATTGAGGCATGGCTGATGGAAACAATTAGGGCATCACTATGAGTCTGTCAACGCAGCAAATGATAAAGTTTAGTCTGGAAGCCAGCAGCCCAAATGGGATCAACGAAGCATCTCTGCTGAACAAATTTTACAGCACGTTCCTGTCCTGCTCCTCCGATGTCACGTCTCTTCATCTTCTTTAGCTATTTAAGGTCGATGACGATACAAAAGTTATCTACGAGGTGGTCATGAATGTGAGAAAATTTAATCACTTCGCTCAGTTATTAACTTCATTGAATTCCCAACTAGTCTCCATTACTAACCAGCTCTTCTTACGAACGTTCTGACTAAGAATTGAATCAGGCGTTGCATGTTTCTACCAGATAAATAAATCCCATTCTATGTATACTAGCTCAGCCTACCTTTATCTTTAGTTAGACCGACTCAAGTGCTCCGTATACATAAGAATGGGAGGGAGCGGAAATGGTGAGCTCTGGCGAGTTTAACTTTTGAACAAAAGTTATCATTGTGCGTTCATTATTGTCATTCTTGTTTTCGACACTGCTACGTTAGAAATACCAAGAGTGAGAGTGTGATGATGGTAACTGTGCACTTGACGTTGCTCTGTCTCGCATTCACAAGAGCACACGTTGAATGAGAAGAGTCAAATGCTTGTTTCTCTTTTCCAAGCCCCACATATATGTTCGAGAATAAGAATGAGGCCATGAGGGGCGAAGAAATTCAATCTATTTAGAATCAAGGCGGCACTCATGCCAGATAGTACTTTTATGTGCTCAGAGTGTCTTGAAGTCATCAGAGGTAGTAGGGAACAGTAGGTTTTAAAATTCATGCGAGTAATGAAGTATTCGTATTTCACCAGCTCTATCTTGCTATAATTTCCGGGTAACTGGTCCCAGGGTTATTTTTGCATACGAATCTATGTACTGAAAGTTTTTTTTTGGCATTTGGTTCCATTTTAGTCGCTTGATTTCGAGGACATGATTTAGAGGACTTAAAAATCTCAACAGAACATGTAATTTTGACCGAACCCATTACGAAGCTCTCTGAAATAGTCCGGACAGTACACGTTGAATCTTTCCAGTGAATTTTTGAAAGTGAAGTTTATAACTGAAAGCTGTATGAAGTTCAGTCAGTACTTCTGCGTGCATACGTGCGACTACTTACTGCTATCCTATTTAAGAAGAGCTACTACTAACAAAGAAGGTCTGTGTTGAGTGTAATGTGTATGAGTCAAGTATTATATCATCGCCTTTTTGGTTAAGCATGGACTTATCTTGAAGCCAAATGTTTTCCTTTCTACCATTCTTCCTATCCTCATGTGACATAAACAAATGATAAATATAAACCGTCAACATTTTAATTTTCCCATTCTCATCTCTATCTTAACCCAACGACGGTTATCCTCACATCATATCTACTCCAACTGTCATCATCATGAGAATCGGCACTTAGATAGAGCTACTACTATACTCCTTACGGTTGAGCCGACTGCCAGCAATATGGGCTGAAACTAAGGGTGAAAAATACAAGCGGTGTTGCATATTACTCACACCGAGTAGTGGCTTTCATTTTACATTTAGTATCTTCATATATTGTGGTCAAGTAGACTCTCGAAGTATTTTGTCAAGCATTACTTCTTTGCGACAATTAAGATACATGTGTGTCTTGACCCCAGTCCCTGTCTTTGTTGCGGCTTGACTGTAATACAAACTCACATGCGAACATAAGGAGCGTAACAGGATGGATAAATAATTATTTCATATACCAGTCTGGCCGGTGAGGGTAGGAGGAGTAGTACCATGTAGAAGCCACATAT
Source organism: Deuterosminthurus bicinctus (assembly GCA_034698825.1). Classification (NCBI taxonomy): domain Eukaryota; kingdom Metazoa; phylum Arthropoda; class Collembola; order Symphypleona; family Bourletiellidae; genus Deuterosminthurus; species Deuterosminthurus bicinctus. The sequence continues at coordinate 56,056 of JAQIWI010000017.1, forward strand.
TTCAGTGGGTGGGCACGGAAGTCGGAAATGTGCTTACTTATCCTGAACAATAAAAATTGCGACTGTTGGTCCTCATAGCAGACAACTTTTAGCGTATTTTATTCATGGATATACTATTACGGTCCGTGATTTCAGTAGCAGATGCAAATGCTCGGTGAGTCCATGGTACTTGTTTTGCGACCCATATGAACAGTAGGCTGAAATGTACTAAGAGAGGGCAAGTTTTAAGGAGAGTTTGGGAAGCAGAAGGAAAAGAGAGGATGGAGACTGTTCACTATCAGTGTGTGACAAACGAGCGTACATGCACCCAAGTGCAAGACCCATGACAATTTGTGCAGTCATCTTGTGTGTATTTAATAAATAAAAGTTTAATTTATTGTATGCACGCTCCTAAATGGAATAGCATTAAGTAGTGAAAATGTACATAAATCCTGTACGAGCTTCGAAGCGAATATGGATGAGGGAGTTGTCCTGGTCCTCATCGTCATCGTTGTTATCATTCTTCTTACTTGATATACGGAGCAGTTGTAAGTTCACTACGATTCTTTAAGCTTTCCTCTCGACTCGTCAGCTTGAAAAAATTATCACAACGGGTTTCTACACAGACACATCATATCACTGTCACTACTCTGCCCACACTTCTACACGCACAGTGTCATGCGTTTTTGGGTAACGTTGGGAAGTGAATGTTGTTGTCGAGTGTTTGAAAACTTACGTGCCATTGTACTTGATGCATCATCCAGCGGTTCATTCTTTCAAAATCCTCTAAGATCTCCTTAAATTCATTTGACTGCCCTACACTTAGTCCACATTTATTTACACATGCTGTGAAGGGACAGTTACTTAACCATTAAATCTTTTATCCTTCCTAATCCCCTATATTGTACATGTGTATTTGTTGGAGAGTGGGTCTGGTTGCATTTCCCATCAGGTGTGAATAAATACACCCCCTTGGTGTATAGGTGGCCAGACGACAACTGACTACGATGATGATGACGACTGTTGGAAAATTTTTGTCTCTTCAGTCTCCTTAAAAGTATCACTACCCATTATATCCTCTTGACAATATGGGCCGCACTATCAAGCATTCTTCTATTTTTTGTGCAAAATAATGTAATTTATTCCCACCGGTAGCTAGCTTAACGCAGTTGTTTCACTCTGACAGGGGAGCAATGTCGTACAGAAACACAGAGTACATAGCAGCAGTCAGCAGCAGGAGCATTATTTGGTTACTTAGTACGTGTGTGTCTGTCCGCGGATATAGCTCGTAGGGAGTGGGAGAGCGGGATTAAAAGTGCATTGTAATTGAGAAGGTGTGACCAACTGAAAGTCGTACAACGAGTCAATTCAATATGCTATTAGGTATTCTATTCAAGTCCTTTAACTTTAATGTTTAGCTTGGAAATCTAGAGAATGTCGAGACATTTAATTCACTTTGCACAGGATTGGCCAAGTAAATAAAAAGTAAATGACAATTTGTAGTATGCCTGCGGACCTCTGCAGCTGGTGCAACATTATCATATCACATCTTCAGAAGCTGCATGTTCAACAGTTGTCCCCTTAGTATACGGTGGACGCAACTCTTCACTACAACAATGCTACACTTTAAACCAGATGTATTCTTTGTTGATGTGTCATTTTATATTCCCTCCTCTGGCCCTTAACATACTACAAGTGTGCTTTCTGCAGGAGCTTGCGGCAGGAGAATTGTAGCACAAGATTTTCCGACTTATTTTCAATCGTTCTGCTCATGCACACGCAGGTATGCTTTTAGTAAGTTCATATATTTATTTATCTTCTTACAATACTCGTCCATAAATTGAGTGTTGATGAAATATGGTATTCATCTGAATCTGAAGGTATTCATGTTCTAGCAGACATCAGTAAGCAATAGAGAGTTGATGAAATTTAAGAAAATTTGGTATGAAGAAACAATGGCAGCATTAGAAATAAATACAAACACCATTACTAAAATATTTTACTGGTGGTGAAGCTGGGATCTTCACTTATACACAAGCTAGTGATAGGCTTGTTGATCGTTCTCGGAACGGAAGATCACTGAATTGTGTAAGGATTCAGCTGGGCTCACCTTAGAGTTATGGAAAATAATGTGCGGATGTAGGAAGATGAGTCAATGCCTCAGATGCAGAGGAGGAAAACAGATGGAAAATAAACCGCACGTATAGCTCTACAGGGACTTCCATCTAATCGCGTGGTGGTGTCTTTACCATGGCAGAGGGAGAGATCCACCGATAAGGACTAATGATATCTGGGGGCATATCCGTACAATTTTTAACAACGCGTCTTCTAGGCCCGAGGTTGCTGCTGCCCTTTAACCTTCCCTTGACGTGTATACACACACATGCATACAACACGGTCTGCTGTGAAAAACTTCATATGAATGTACATTGCGTGTTATCAAATCATGCAAGACACTGATATATATTAGAAACTCACCCGGAGTGCTCGCAGCCTCTTTCTTTGGGAACGGTCATGATGACACAACATGAGCCCAGGAGCAGCAACAGTGTTGCTGTGCCGGGAATTCTTTACTCTTCGTTCAATTACGCATTGTACGGTTTCTCCGGATCCAGTAGCCTGTCAAATGTGAAATCATCTTTAAACTACGCAAGCCTGCTTACTAGCACGTCTTTAGAATTCAATTACGCCTTATCATTCTGCTTGTACACGTGAATCTTCCCATTAGATCTTCCAGTGGATCGACCGTCTTAGCTCTAACTTGCAGTTTAATATAGGACACTAATTTTTGTGATTGATACTACATAAATAAACAGAAAATAAAAATGTGATGCCCTACCATTGCAGGCATGGAAAAGTTGCTGTGTACGATTAAAGATCCGTACAAGAACAATCACTTCGCGAACCATGCAAAAATTTTCAGACCTATCTGTCCCATTGACTGGCGAAACTTGTGTTTCATGGTGCATTGAGGCATAAACCGCTGTTGCTGCCACAATGTCTGCAGGAACTGCTTCACAATTTGCATTGAATTTCGTCTTCTCTGTCCGACTTACAGGTCCATCATCAACATCCACGTACTCATTGTTGTTAAACTCATCCAAAATATTTGCATTTACAGTTAGCAAGCGTGATTGGGCAGTCCTCATGCAGCTCCTTGCAAGACTGCACAGGGAGAATGGAAACTACAGAAGAACAATATAACGACGGTCATGAAATCGCTCAATGAAGCGCAAATGCGTGAATGTTTACTTCTAACAACAGGACGCAAATCTTGTTAATCATGATACATGTTGAGCGCGCGGGGAACATTAAGAAAGGCTTGAATGAACGCATGTGCATTGAAGGCTTCGGAACTCGGAACCGTGGCCTGGCTTAAATTTTTCAGCTCGTCGGCAGGCCGAGCTTCAAACGGTGTTGTAAGGACTAATATATTTGTAGCTCTTCCGGTCCGTGCCGTGATAATACAGTGTCCGTCCGACGTAGCGGTTACATAATAAATAATTTATGTAATAATTCAGTTATTCAAGAAAGTATTGACGACGTAATTGTTTCCGTATTAGTGATCTTCAAAGGCATTCTAAAAACCAAGTGGATACACATACAGACTCAAGAGTCATTTTTACTGGGCACGAATAAGTTCAAAATAAAGACAAAATTTGGTGATTCACCTGGAGGGCGGGTATTACTGGCGTAATTCTACCAAACCGCCTGGCCCAGTCAAGCCTGCAGGCGTCCCTTCTGGGCCACACCTCTGAGGATAAGGACGAAACCATGAGTTCATGCTGCAGGAGTATATTTCACCAACTTGTTGTACACTGCACGCATAAAAAAAGAGAATTGTATTTTTCCCTTAGCAGCAATTTGTTGGTTAAATTTTAGCTCTGCATTAAATTGGTAGGTCAAAATAGGATAAGTTTTAGAAAAAGTAACCTAACTTCGTGTAAAGGGAGCTTCAAGTACATATTTTAGAATTCTGCTCAGAGCGTGACTATCAAGTCTTAGCAAATAACGTTGTATACTACATTGCGTTGTCCAAATATTGACCAAGTCTTGTTCCTCTTTACGTATGGGGAAACGAAGAAGGAAGGACCATGTATGTGTACAGAGGAGGAAATGAGCAGGGCAATAGTGCAGGGTTGAGATTTTATTAAACTTTTTTTTCCTGGCGTTGTTCATACTGAGCAGACGGATGGAAAGACAAGGATGATATGCAGGACGAAAATACGGGCCAAAAGACAACGCAGATGAAGAGCAACATCTTCTTTGCTGACTATGTTCTATTGTAAAGTCCAAGTGAGCATACATGTAGTGAAATTCTTAAGATTTGTTTATCTCCAGTACCTAAGATGGCTTGTCATTCTGTCTCGTGCTTAAAGAGCGATTTTAAGTCTGATTTGGACTTGAACATTCTGTTGTTATTTCCACTATATACTAAGCTCGGTCCAGGAGAGTGTGGACTTGGAAACAAATTGCATCTTTACAAAACATCCTGGATTACTGATAGGTAGCTCTTCCAGTGTATCATCAAGGGAGCGTTGTTGTGTTTTTTTCTACATTTTTTGGTACTTTTTGGTACGGATTGGCCAGCATGCACAGATGGTGTCACTGGCATAATCTAAAAGTAACTCTTTCCCTGTTCATTTTAGCTTGACCTATCCTACTGTGGCAAGGCGCTCGTCCAGGCTACCAAGGGATAGCCATCGCCTGACCTTTGTTGAAAATTGACACAAGTGACGTCAAATATCAATGCTGTACCTCAGCTTATGCCTCTGGCAATATGCTTGAGTACATGTTTGAGCACTGCAGCCACCCCTTGTTCATCCCACGAAATCAACTATATAGTCTAAGATAATTTCTGTCCAAAGTTAAAATATACAGAATGAAAATTGGTTGAGACGATCGTACTCTCGCTGCCTCTCTGCTTTCAACTCCATTCGTGTTCAGGGTTGACAGTATCTAGGAATCTTTGAATTCTTTTAGTGAGGACCACTTTTTTTCTTGCTCCAACTTTTGACCAACACTAATACTACCGCTCTTGGTAGTAAGCATGTAATACAGAAGAACGAACGACAGGCTGGAAATTGCCACTCATATCGATCCCTTGACTGATTTGAAAGCAATCAAGTCTCATGGTTTTAGTTTCTAACTAATTGGGGGATATTGGAGACGGGAATAATTTAGTGTAATACAGATACAAAAGGTTAGACGAGGAGACAGGTAAAATGTCATCCACGTAAGAAGACGAATGAACACAAGGCTTTTTCTCCAAATGTCTACAACTAAATGCAAAACTAGTTGGAGGAGCAATACGACAGCTACAGCCACTGTAACAATGGCAATGGGAAAACGCAATGATTCAAAAATATGAACCCATGATACCCATCGAAAGAAAGGTGCAAGTCATTTTTCCCAACATATTGTCAACGATGGTGGTGGTGACATGGAAGAATTTGTCTTCAATTTGATATGGCTTTATGTTTCGAGGAAATTTGTCAAAGCAACTTGTTTTATCACGTTAATTTCTCCCTTCCCTCTGTCTCTCTAGCGGCATTCCAATACGACATCCCATGATTGGCAAGAGGATTGCGTGGAACGTAAATGGACCCGTATTATGTGAACAGAGACATATGAGAGTTGAGATGTTGTGCGACGGGATTGAGAAGTTATGCCAACTATTTCACCTCCACTTGCTCTTCTTGCACCGCCGTGCTAATTGTGCAGGAGATATAGGTTCACGTCCAGGGTGGAATAAAAATGACTCCGATATGGGTATACGTCTGTTAGTCCACATGTGCTTGCTCTTATCCGGTGGTGGTATGCGGCATGAATGTGACTTTGTTCGTGAGAATGATGAGCATCTGTGTATGTTATGGAGAGGGAGTATAGAAAATGAAAAAGAAAAGGACTAGCAGCGAGTCCAGTCTTCTCCCAACGACACGCTGAATGAAAACTAAAGCGGAAAAATGTCTTCCACACTTTTCTCACTGCTCCACAGCAAATGGTGCTGGCCACCATATTATTTGCACGTAAAGATAATAGAGGAGAATGAGCATCACACATGGAGGAGGTCCTCACCACACACAAGAGCTCAACCATTTGGTTCCAGATGCATCCGAAGCGTGCCTTCCTGCTCCGACATAATGATATGATCTAGTTGTCTTGCACATATAATGCAACTCACTGATGCAATCTCTGGAGCACTCACATATCCCTGCAGTGCATGGATTACTGAACTACAGGAAGATTGAAGAATGTTAGATGAATGGTAAAAATGCATTCACAGGGTTTCGGATAGGGGAGAGTTCGGGCAGGGAGAATAGAAGCATAATATATTGAATGTATGTGCATAGAATGAAGCTAACCCTCAAATTTCCTCAGGGTTCAGCTCGTTCACTGCTTACTTCTCTTCCCCCTCGCTCTCTGCCTCACTCACGCTTTGAATAAGCTACACACTTCTTCTTCCTTCGTCTCCATCACAAACGCACACTGCCAGTTCTCTTCTCTCAAACCAAAGCAACGTACAAAGACTATATGAGAGGGTCTTCGAACCAGTAGAAAAACTCTGGAAAATCGACCTCAGCAAAGTGCAATAGAAACCAGTTTGCGCCGAAGCCGTTTGTGCGTACATGTGAGTGTGTGAGAGAGCTTCCCGTATGTCTGCCCATGTTGGATCGACTACTCACACTGCCTTCTCTCACTCTTCGTGTCTGTCCAATGTGTAGCTCATTGCCTTCATACATGAGTCCTGTTCCCCCTGAAAGGATAAAAACCCCAAGCCCTCAACTCCTCATTCTGCAAGTTTACCAAGCAACTGCTGACTGTAATATGTGAGGTTGAATCCGAGTATCTTTCCCCTCCACGACTCAGTTGCTAACAGGAGTTCATCCAGTGGGAATCTGTGTCGGAATCAGTCCCGTCCGCATCAACATTACAGTTTTTACGCAAACATACTCACACGAGTATTATTACTCTGTACCAAAAGGACTTTGTATAAACTCCACTCTTTCATCATCATCATCATCGTCATCGTACTTTGTTGCCGCATTGTCCATTCAGAGTCAAACCAAGTCAACTTTTTAGCCAAAATATAACGAGACACCCGCAATGACAGTTGGTTGGATCTTCCAAGCCTGCTCACATTGAGACACAAAGGATCTTCATCATTTGCGTGAATCATATAGAAGGACATTAATGGGAGGAGAGGAAGATACTGGAGAAGACTCAATTTGAAGATCGTTGTTGACAAGACGATTGCATTTGCTCTGAGAAAAGTGACTGACGATTGACTCTGCGTCTCTGTCTGTGTAGAATGTGAGACTTTCAAAGGGCCAAACCAAAGTTTTGCTGAATGATGAGAGGAGAAAATTTGATTTTCCTTCCCGGGAGTCCTTTACAATTGTGCAGCTGAGGATCTACCGTCGTTGTTGAATGAAAGTACAATTTGAATTCACACACTCTCCTCTGTACAAGTTACAATTGAACTGAGTGTGGATTCCGTCTGAAAGTGAGAGAAGTGTTTGTGACTATATATACACATAGAAGACGACGACAAGGGAAACCACGAGCTAGTTTATTTATTCAGTCAGACACTCTGTTTGCATCACTCAGTTCTCAAGCATGCATTAGACGGATGGGCCACTTTAATCGGCTCCGTGTGAATTTTTCCTCACTACGGCTACCGTCAACGCACAAACACTTGGAAATTTCACCTGCGTCAATCTTTTGTCAAGTGTTGACTGTCTACGTCTGACTTAAGCTGCAACACCGGCAGTGCTTTCGATTTTTGCTTTGAGAAATCGATTAAGCCATTGCGTGCAAAATTAAACACTTTTTCAACTCTGTGAGAATTCAATCTTCTGCTCAAATTGAAGGGATTTCCTATGCCAGAATTACTCTTTGGGTGGAATCAACTTACATGATTATAGAGGGAACCACAAATTGCTACCACTTGATCTTGTTCACAGCAATGACATTACAGTTGAAAGTGTCAATTGGTTATGCCAATATCGTAATATCAAAAGGATTAGTGTAACTGTATGTGTGTGTGTGTGCACATTGCAAGTTGGAAATAAGTGAAGCAAGCGTAATCATCGTGATCGCCATAAAATTGTGTCCGTGTTCTGAGTGTAGCAACAGACACATACCCACAAACCCGTGCAGTAAAACGTATAATTCACTAACTTATATAGATAGCGGTTCGGTCAGTCCAAATAATTGGTTTTTCACCATTTCCTTGCCACACTGGGATAACAACTACCAATTACTACAACTACTAGCAAACTGTCACTGGGCAAAACGTGATATTTACCCTGATCAAGTTTCCAAACGGAACTATATATAGTTGTCGTTTGTTCACAGAGTAAGTAGGAAAGAAGATGAAAACAAAGAGAAGTCATACAGAGCCAACGGAGGCTTTTAGTGGAAGAGTGTAAGACAGAGAGAGAGAGAGAGAAACCTTGGAGAAAGAGCGAGTGGACTTTTGTTGTTGTAAATATGAAAGCCACATTCTTGTAGCCTTCAAGACAAATACTAGTGGAATGGAAAAAAGATATATAAGCTGAATCGTAAAGGCATACTGAAAGAAAGAAGAAGCCTTGTTCAATCTTACTGTGAGATAGAAGAAGACGAGGCAATCCAATACTCTCCGACAAAATTTCTTCCCCCCTCTATCTGCCCGACGACGGCGTTGCTCCGACTACTGCAAAGAAAATCGCTATCAAATCTCGAGTGGAATGCGAATGTCGACAATTTCCATCCAGTTCCAACGAGTCTGACGAGTACCAGCAAGATTACTGATCAAATCTCCTTCACCTCAACCTCAACAAGTTTTCTCGTTCATGTATTTCTTCGTCTTCACTCCCTCCTCCAGCAACTAAAGTCAGCAGCAGTGTGAATAAGGAGCGAAGAAGATTTGAAAGTAACAAGTGCTCAACGATGAAATCTTGATCTGACAGATTCAAATTTCAAACTTGTCACTACATCAGCAAAACGAATACGACGAACAAAATATTCTCCACAGCTAATTGCCAACTCTAGCAAATCTAAGTGGATGTGAATTCTTTTGTAGTTCCTATAAGACTCGTCAGCTTCACGTGTATTCTTTGATTCTCTAATTTTCCCTGTAATGATCTTTACTATCTACTACTCAATTTTTATGGATTCTCATCAAGTAGCACTTGACGCCAATTAGTCCATTCGTCGTTCCACTGAACAGTCAGAGCGACGGAAAGGAGAGGAATTTTAGTCCAGTCAGTGAAGACGTTCGCAGGTTTCACTTTTATAATCGTGTTTGCCTTCTACGGCAAGGAAACTGTCGAAAAGTATTCCTCCCGTTTCGGATGACAAAAACCGACGAATTTCATCCCATCTTCGCGCATTACGCTACATCCCAGCTGTCAGCATTAGAAATTGAAGCCGGATCCTATCCACTCGACAGACACCTCTGAAACTATTCACAATCTAATTTGAATCCAGTGAAGCAATCCGAAGCACACAAGAGCACCTAGCATACTCCATTGTATCAGGACAAACAAAATCAAGGCTCACAAGTATTACTCACATCAACCATCGTCGTCATCTCCATACGTAGAAGTGAAGCAATTTTTAGTTAATTTTTGTGTTTCGAAGTGAAGTTTTTATTGTTGCCACCTACTTTGTTGTTTATTTAATTGAACTCCCATCCCTTGGTTGTTAAGATTTACAGACTGTTTCCTCCTGAGAAAGTGCACAGATATTAGTGGCATGAAGTTCTGAAACTCTTCACTCATTGCACGTGATTGATTTGTTACGTCTATACTTCTGTCGTTTGATTATTAGATCTGTGAAATACTGTCAAGGAAATAAAAGTGATAAAGGATCGGAGAACAGAAAATAGCATTGAAGTAACAATCAGCGTGGGATTATGTGGAAGACTTGATTAAGTTTTTCGGACGATGAAGGTTGGTTTTCTTCCGTTGTATTCATATTAGAGGATAAAGCAGTCTAAGAAATTTGATTAGTGCATGATTAATTTTATACAAATGGTCTCACTGTCGGTCCTGTTCCACGTGCTTGTTACCACGAAGAAATGTCATGGGAGCCAGAATGGTGTGTAGACAGGAGAAAATGGTGAACATAATTGGCTCATTAGGGATTTCAGTGGTGGGGAAAATAATGAGATATGAATGACAGGTTTCGCACATTGCTAAACACTCAAGTGGTCATTATGCAGTAATAGAATTAATGTTAGATGGCTCATATATGAACATTTGTTTGTATCATTATTTTATAGTACAAGCCACGGCTTTATTATTAGCCGTGCTCATAGGCACACGATGCAGGCGTATATACGTTATGGAATCTATCTCAATTAATTTTGTCATAAGATCCCGGTTTTGACACTATATTGTAATCGGACTCCTTGATATTAATGGGACAAAAGAGTTGAGCACACAGCACGTCCTCATATTTCAGGGTAATAATCAAATGCATATCGTACTGGTATGCATGCACTATACAGTAATGAAAATATAATAGTTCGCATTTTATGTCCACGATAATTTGCCATTGGCGCTGACGAAGAGGTGTGCTTAATGACTGTATGGCTACTACTACCCAGATTTCATGCAGTGATTTACGACCATTTTCTAGTCAGCCCTTCATAATGTACGTGTGTCTGCATGTCTTTCTGAGTGTTCCGAACCTAGACGGAGAGAGTGAGGGGGAATGAAACCCGGTATGAAAATTCGACAACCGGATTGTGTACAACAGGAGATATTTTGCTCCATTGCTTATGTCCCATAATTTTGAGGGGAAAAACCTCCATTACATTATATATTGTAGGATGGAGGCAGTCTTCTGTGTAAATTGCACATCAATGCATCATATGCCAGCCGTCAAAGGATTGTAAAAGCAGGAGCCATACAAATGCATCGCCCTTCGCATGTATCGTATTGTGAGTAAATTTTTTAATGCACACACACCCAAACTGCCGCACACAAACTAAAGCTGCGAGAAAAAAGAGTTGTTGTTGTTAGGAAGGAAGAGAGAAGGCAGAGATGAGAGCAGAGAGTTTTTTTTTCTCTCTCTCTCTCATCTCAAAGAGCTACTCAACTACTGGGGTTACAAAAAGGGTCTAAAGTATGGAATGCAGGATAATCGTAATTGTACAGTTGAACCGAAATGATGCACTCTAATGAATCTCTATGACGGTTTTTGTTTGGTAGCCGTTTTATCATCTTTCTGGGAGGTAGATGCGTAATAAGGGCCTTTTCTACGGTAAAGGCAAGGGTATAAACGAGTACCTCCAGAGTTGCATGGCTGCCTTCCGTTTCTTCCTCCTCGCTCGTATTATTATTATCAAGTTATGGGCTCTTTGTCGTCCTCATGCTCCTTCTCCACCTCCTCCTGCTTGTTTCTCCAGACTGGTTTCATATCAGTGCCATTGCTGCTGGCTTTTAAAATCCAGAGATTTTAATAGTCTCTCTACTGTTGTCGCCGTCATACTTGAAGTATTACGCGGACTCACTGAGATAGAGAGACAGAATCACTTTTATCCTTCTCTCTCTCTCTCTCTCTCTCTCTCTCTCTCTCTCTCCCTCTTATTCACTTGCATGCACAGACTCGCATGTTATCCACTGTAGTGCACTATGTACAGCTTTAAAACAAAGAGCTTTACTTCTCAACGACGTAACATTTCCCTTGCGTGCCGCTGGCTCGAAAAGGAGTACAAAATTGCAATTAAAATTTCGTTGAGTGGCCTTTGCTTCTTTCTCTTCTAGTCTTTTTCATATTAGGACGTAATTTTAAACAAATCTCCTCTCCGGAGATTGCCTTAATTTCGGTGCGAAAATCCATTTGAAACTCCGCGTTTGGATTTCATATGGAACTCTCACGTACTACTACAGAGAGAACACACACACACACACAGCTTGCTCTTCACCTCTTTGTTCAATGTGATACAGTGGGATGAGTTGGAGGTGGAGAAGAGAATTATTTCCTTGACAAGAAATAGGAGATGTATAGAATGAAAAGGGGGAAGACGAGAAGAGCTCTTGCAAATGCCTCCAGACTTGTACACTCACGTGATCTTGAAGATGTGAGAGAGATTTCCTATATGCGTCAAGTCGTTACGGCAGCCATTGTTGTATAGCTTAAGGCTAAGAACTGTTGTATTTGTATGAGAGAGTGCAGTGTATAATGCTGTTGTTATTATTATTATCTGAAGAAAGAAAGAGCGAGAGAGAAGGAGAAAAAAAGAATGATACAGCGATACAAAACTCGGGATGAGTGTGTGTGTGTGTTTGTGATGAAACAGTTGTGCGATCCAGCGTGCACTGTTTTGATTATTATCATTATATTGAGCAGTAATTTTCTACCTTACTATTCAATACATGAGTGCTACTGCCAGAGTTTAGTGTTTCTCCACACTTAAAATCAAGCACGCAGCCAATTTTCGCATTTACACTATTGACTAGCTCCAAATCACTCCCAAGTAGCTGGCCCAGGTGGAAGAGAACAAGCTGGAAGAATGTCTGTCTTACGTGTGCATTAAGGGGGGCATTAATATGAAACAGTGGTCATACACTGGATGGAAATTCATATCAACTCCAAATTATATCATTGTTGCGTGAGAGAAGCGTACAAGTCTGAGGAAGCGTGTCTGAAAAAAGTCCATGTATAGTTTGTAATACATACGCACTCCCATCAAGACTCCCGTCATGCAAAGAGTGTGAGACAGCCGTGTGTGCTTGTAATGTACATTTAATATGTACAAGTTATGCATGAGTTTACTGGACGACTTCTCAAAATGACTATTATACACGACACTCAACTCACATGACTCCATTCAAATCTTCACCCGCAAGCTCAATAATACTTCCTTTCTTGTCATTCTTTATTTGACTAAATTTTTTAATGAAAGTTTCGTCGTAATACGCAATAGTATACAGTATATGGGCGTATGCCGACCCAGAGAGTTTCATCGAGTTTTGTACTCATTTTCCCAGGGCTGTGGGGAATCAACTTTCCAAGTCTACCCATGCAAAGAGAAGGTAGGGATGTAATGATGGGATAGAATGTCATAGGGAATATGGCAGAAAGAGCTACTTCTGGTTCAGCCCTGTACTCCTGATATTCTGGAGTGTATGAGAAGAAAATTGAATCTGGATCCTGATTTTGGCTCAAGTGAAAGAAGTATATTTTGTGGAAAGAGAGTGAGTGAGAGAGAGAGAGCATGGCGTTGAAGGGGTGGATAGAGTGAAAGTGTAAGTAGTGTTAAGAGGATCCCCTCAAAGGTGATGAATGTCTGTCGGAAAACGGAACTGACTGGGCTCGAGTATCTAATTTAAATACGTTAAAATCGCATAAAAAACTTTTAGAGATGACACACGATTGTCTCTCACGTCCTTTTCCACTTCTACAACTTCCCTCAATTTTTCACTATGGTGAGGAGGGAGAGGAAGTTACTCTCAGTGGCAACAGCATCATCATCATCACCACTGCCACTGCCGCACAGTACGAGGAAAAGCGAGTGAAGTATGAAGAGAGCTGTCGGGCTGTACATATGTTGAGGACTTGGACGCGATTCAAAGTTTCCATGATGCACAACCACACACTCTGCACCTATTGACCTCCATGTCGCTTCCGAACTTTGAAAAGTTTTGGAACAAGTGAGCAAAAGTCTTGACTTTTTGAAGAGGCTCAACGTGTTAAAAGTAATGGTACAACATGGTAATAATAATTTTTTTAAAAAAAATCAAGCTACCTCAATTTGGAATTATATTCTCCATGTCAAACATTTTCTTCCGCATCTTCTTCATGCCTATATGTATACCTATCAAGTTTTTGGAACTGTGAGAGTGGAGTTGTACGGAGCATGCAGGATGGTGAATGCACCTGGGGAAACGTGTGCTGACGGAAACTTTAATAAATAATAGATTAGAGGAGAAAGCAAGCGCTGAAAGTTGGAGTTGACGAGCTGCGTGAGTACTACACGTATACACACTCTCTGTGGTCGTACGGGACTGTTGCATTCCCTCGTCTATGTATCCCGGAAAGTGGGTGCACACGTGTTGGTTGGATTGACTCGACTGTTGAGAGAGAGAGAGAGAGGAAAAAGCAAGATAGAATGATTTTCTGTATTGAGAAACTCTGCATCTCGTCATGCATGCCGTCATTTGATTTCATCTGATCGACCGACGACGATATCAGTAGCAGACTCTCCCTTTTCCCTTTAGTACTGTAACAGGCGGATTCCACCTAGCCTTTGACGTTTTCGGTTGTATGTATGTGCATTTATTATTTGTTTGTGCCACTATGGCGGTGGTAGTGGTGGTGGTTGGAAATCCGTGAGTCACATATAAAGCTCCACTTCTCTGTCTGCACGTTTGAGTAGCCCAGACTACGTACTTGGATGCAGCAATACATGAAATGGTGAAGTATAGAACAACGAGAGCGCCTGATCGGATTGATGGTACGCATTCGTGCCCGATGATGGTACCATGATGGTTGGAAGTTGTGGCAACCAGGCTAGAGGAGCATAACCGTGCGCACAGAAGGGGCACAGCAACCGCCATCATAACCACATGTAAAAGGGTAGGGAATACCCTTTCCTCATTCCGTATCCTTTGACATGTATCGCGGTTCTGTGTGTCAACGAAAAATACTTTGATAGCTTCTATACATTGCGCGCCAGTGCTCTGCTATCCATCCCAGGGTCGCTAAGGAGCCTCAACTCCGTCTTGCCAATCTATAATTCAACTTTGGGCTTTCCTTCCAGCTGATAGCCTCTAGATTTGGGCGGAAAAGACACTTTTTTCTCCCCATAAATCTCCTATACGTCTCCTCCATAGAACTTCTGTCCTAGCCCTTATGTTGTTTCCTGCATGCTGAGACACATCACCGTAACTCTCCACTCTCATTCCATGCATTTTGTAGATGAGGAGAAGAAGAAGGATGTGCATGCGTCATCAAGTATGGAGAGAAAAAGTTGTGTAAAAAAACACTCAGGCAATCTTGTGCTACCTAAGACCATGTGGACGTAGTTTCTTGTACTCCAGTGAAAGATAGAGAAGGACATGTCATTGTTAAGGTCCCCGTAGATTTTCATGTTGGTTCTTAGCCGGAATCCCACTTGTGCATAGTCATGAAATGTATATGTAAGTGAAGTTGTGTGTGCGTGTGTGTGTTCTCTACATGGTAAAGCAAAGCCTGAGAATTTGCTCAAGTTATTTCACGGCTGATCACATTTACCTTTGAGGAGAATGAATGGAGCGTGTATGGGAAAGGAGAGTGGAAATCTTAGAATATCATTAAATTAAATGCAAATTCATTGATAATTCATGGTATGATTATCAGTAGTGGCATAGTAAGCTTAGCCAGGCGTGCAGGAGCTTCTCATGAGGATTCTCAAGGAATATAGCACGACCAGGAGGACGATGATTTTGGGTAGAACGTGCCCAACGACTCAATTTCAGTATCTTCTTTCCTTTTCCTCTTTCTCGCTCTCTCCTGTTCCTGGTGTAATGTGAAGAAGAAAAATCAGTTTTCCGCTCCTTGCACTGAATCTGCAAACAAGAGCAAGAAAAATCGTTCCCATTTAATGTAATATCCATGAAGCAAAAAGAGAATATTGATGGAGAAAGATTTGTTTGCTCAAACTCTGTTCCCCTTCGTGGACGGTTTATTCGTGAGGCTGAAGGCTGTGTGTCGGTTTTTAAAACGGTTATGGGCTCATAATGCAGCTTGCCATTTATGGGGTTTTCACTGACTGTGTGACAACGAAGCAGTTTCTTTGTACAGTACCACTACAAGAGTGAGGGGAGTTTTCTCGTAATTCTCTCTTTCGTATATATATACAACAAGCTTCAATATTTACATAGTCAGCAAATTCATGTATGCATAGAGGAGTAGGTTTGACTGTTGACGTAGTTAAAAACCTTCAAAAATTACTTCCAGAAACTGTAACGGAGATTTATGACACTCCATTTGTAGTAAGTTTTACGGATTCGTTTGGAAATAGAAGTGTCTTACAAGCTAGCACGGTGTATGTGTGCATGTATGAGACAGAATTGCTTTGCGAATGGAGGCAATCTCGGCCACCCTTGGCTTCACTTAATAGGTTAACTGCCCGTGTGAAAGTTAAACGCGCTGGTGCATGGAGCAACATCAGCCATAGAAATTTACATTTGGCTCTTTATCGGAAAGCTATTTCTGTTCCTTGTTCCATGGAAATTTTTCCAAGTTGTTTGAATGTAATGTTAGGCTTTTTAGAGACATCTCCTCTGTGGAAAGAGAGGTGGATGAGCGTGTGCATGTGTGTGTTTGAAAATGGTAGAGGATGTAGAAATGTTCGTCTGAATTCATAGTGCTCTTTTATTGTCAGAGTAACATAGGTTGAGCTGTCACTGAATCATAGTGAAGTGACAAGTTGAGGACCTGGTGTGTATGTGCATTGTTTGCGGATTTTTTTTATAACAATAGGAATCGTTTCTCTATTTCACACGCCTTCCATTGGCTCCGTTCCATGGGTTCTGTCGGGTTAAACTGTCTGCACGTGAGATATGCAGATTAGTCAGATTGCTCAGGCCAAGTTGAATCTGCGATGTGCACATAGCTCAGGCATGTAAGAAATATGAACAGGGAGTGGAAGCCGCAAATGTATGGCATGTTGTCTTTTTTATTCTTCTTCTTCTTCTGTTACACGCTCTCAGGGATAATGAGTGACATAATTTGCGTTACATAGATTTTCTTTATTATTGTTTCTGTGGTCTCCAAGAATTACTGTGGTAGCGGTGGGGATCATTGTGTGCGGTCTGTTCATACTAAGAACACACATGAAAGTTACATCCCTGCCGTCATTCAGTCTACTTCACAGTACATTTCCCTTTGCCTCCAGCCAAAAAATTATTTCTACCTCTGTTGGATCGAGGCCAAGAAGGGGTGCGAATTCTCAAGTCATTCTGCATGGCAGCAAATTTATTGCAATATTTTCCAACTCAGTTTTGATCGAAATCCAATAGTAATGATGGAGACCTAAGTTTATTGGTACAATTCCAAGTAAAATAAAAAGGATTTCTCGGCCATATAGGCAGTGAAGGATCCTGAGTTGTGAAGGCTCTTTGTGCTCCAGTCAGATGGGGAACCTTATTGCTCAGAACAGCGAGTCTAAGTAAGTACGACCGCTGTATACGATCATGCCTGCCTATATAGCATATACACATGCCAATTCCGATTATTATTACTACTCAGTGAAAAAACTTTATATGAGGGGTGACCCAGGCAGAATGCACCATCTGTATTTGTGACTGCTATATAGTGGTGGCAATAACTGAGCTCAAAGGGCTGTCAAGGCTGCTGTTCTGGCAAAAATACGGCCTCCATGTCAAAGACGGTGGCAAAACGTGCAGCTAGAAATTCATTTTGTCAGGCAATTCAGTCCCTTCGTTAACTTTAATATACTCTGTCCTTGAGCAAAGTTAGGCAATATGTCGTCGCATGAACCTATGTAAGAAAGTATCAAGTTTGTTTTGTTTGAAGGAGCTGTGTCAGTGGACGCTTTATGTAATACACAAAAAACTCATGATTATAGTCTTCATGAATAGGAGGAAATGTCACTTTGTAGGAGGGTCCATGAGGCAAGTTTTGAGCAGCTAAAAATCAAAGATGCTTAAGAAATGCCTTAAAATCAGGCGTGCCGAGTTTTTTCCTACCATTTCCACTTGAACGATAGCGTGTAAATTCAAATTTGATTGGGCCTGCTTGAAACAACTGTATACCGTGTACAGAGAAAGACCGGTTGAAAGCAATTATGAGGACTTGGTAACATTGAACTAACCAGTCATGTAATTCGGAATCATGTTAGCAGAAAAGGAAGTGGTGGGCCATGTCTTGAAATGGAATAATGCAGTGCATCCGTTCCCGTGATGTGTGTGTGCTTGTTTGCGTGTGCACATCCTCCTAATGAATTACAACTGACACCATGTTCTTATTTTAACTTGATTAAAAAACGAGCTGATTGCCCGCTTGGAAGTTTTCTCCAACCAGCATGTTGGCCTCAATTTATATGGGCTATATATATCCACCGTAGTTCCGTTCTACAGCACTCCTCCTCGCGTGCTTGCTGCGAATCCGATGTTAGTGTGTTCAACCGTATTATTATAATTTTTAATTATTGCTCTGTCCACAAGTGATACCAGTTGCATGTTTCTCTTCTTACCATCCTAGCAATAATGGTGATATCTATATCAAGACAAAGCCATTGTCTTTCTCAATGATTTCCGAGCAAATGCGAGAGGACGGAGAGAGAGATAGAGAAGAAGAAGACCGTGGAAGTTTATCATCATCTTCCGGCCATCTATTCTATAGGTACGTGTGTAGCCAGAGTGAGTTTATGTTGGTCCTCAGCTCACATGTCAGTGTTGAGGGAATGCTCTTCGGCTTATTTATTAGTACAAGGAAACCATAAGATATCTCAAGTTTGAAGGAGAGAGGGCAAGGTTACTTCGTGTTTACAATTGGCTATGTTAAGTTACATACTTAAAAGGTGAGCCAGACTTTGGAGGAAGAAAATTCCCTGGAGCACTAGCTAAAACAATAACAATAACGATAAATGCTCCCGGAGGAAGTTGATGTCTTAGTCGTAGGAAAAACCTCGGTTGATTCCACTTTCCTCTCTGTCTGTCTCCTGCTCTCTGTCTTCTCTTCTTGCTCAGCCTTTGCGCTGCCTCATCCGTTTCCTCTCCCACTTCTACGCTTCCATGTATGCATAATATATGAGGTAATATTTTCCATCCGCGGCAATAATATGGTAAAGCTTTCTTTCTGTTTGGTAAACAAATGATTTTTCTGTCTGTTTCATACGTGAATAGTTGCGAGGATGAAGAGGCGCATGTGTAGTTAGTTTATCATTGCTCTTCTGTGGTTCGTGGGTGCGCATTGAGGGACAAATGTTAAGTTGGGATTGCGTGTCATTCCAGATTCAGTCTTTCACAATTATGAACTCGATCATTTTGTTTCCCGCTGGCTCCTCCGTATAGCCTCCTCAGTATGAATTTATTAGAGCTGCTTCAATTCACAGCAATGCAAACTACATGAGCCTGCGCAGAGATAGGTTCAAGATCTCGCAAGATGATCGTATGAAGATAAACATATATCTGTCAGAAAGCTCAAGTGGGTACAGTAATGCAATTCATTTCCACCTCTCACAATGTTGACTTACCTGGCTGTAAGTGTTTGTGTGGATTTTATAAACAAGGCAATGCTGTGGTGCTGAATGAACGAAGAGCAGCCATAACTTGTTGCTATTCCATACGGTCTTGCTCACGTACTCAACGTCCTCACTGTTTTTATACTGAATATCTCGTGCTGTTGATATTTGAAAATGTACAGTGTTGATGTATAACAAAGCATAAAGCTATGTACAAGCCATCGAAGGGCTCATAGTCCCCTAGCTGTAAAGGAGAACGTGAGGCACATTTCATTAGGGAAAATCCCACGTGTGCTTCTGCAAGGCCTTGCCTGGGAGACAGACTGCAGATGAGTTAGTGTCATAAGGAATGTTTCGCCAGAATCATAGGGGAAAACTTGAGGGCTGGAGGGAGTACTTTGAGTAATCCTACGCAGAACCATAACGTCGTTGAAATACATAAACGTGGTAGCTGGCAAAGAAAGGGAATCTTGTTGGCAAGTATAATATCTTGGTGTAAGTAATACTATGGCAGGTTGGGAACTTGGGAGTGCCTCTTTTGACTGCACATACAGCAGAGAGTTACTGTATGGGTGCAAAGGGCCATTTTATGGCTTTAAATTACTGTTTGTTTTTCTGGGTTTCAGTCCAAACCTCTCCCACAGATGCTCACTGTGCACATAATACCACTGGTTGCTACTGGATAAATAACATTTTGCATGTGCTCACACACACACACATACACACCCATATGGGCACGTTCATTGAAACACCTCGGCGGCTTTTGTCTTCTTGAACCGCCTGAACTCTGTGTTGACACTCTGTGGTTTTATGTCTTAAGCTCGAGGTCAGATTTTCCCTCCTTCTGCATAAGTGTTCAACCTCAAGCATGCATATATGTAGCAGCAGAATCCAAGGAAATATCCAGATCTGACAGGCATGAGGGGCGTATTGAAGTTCCGAGCAAACTCTATATACCTACGAGTAAGTCGTCTCTGCTTCCACTCCCATCATGCAGATGCATCATAAAAGGATTGGATTTTATGAAATACTGCCGTGCGAGTGTGTATCTGTGACACAGAGAGAGAGAGACGAGGCTCTAAAAAGAAAGGTTTCTCTTACAGCTGCGTACTCTATGGGGATTGTAACTTTCTCGTGCATGCATAGAGTGTGAGGAAAGGCGGATGGGAGTGTGGTGGTTACGATGGTCCCGACCCGTAATTTGACACGAAAATCGGCATTAAAGTCGGGACAAAAGTCTTTTTGCTCCAAGAATTTGAAAGGAAAACAATAAGGGAGCACGTACTTGGACTCTCTTGCCACGCAAATAAAAGTTTAACGGGAAGAATTTACTATTCTAGTATCTTCCTGTACCGCTCGTATCCCCCGTCGCTCCTCAAGAGTGTGAGACCCAAACTGACTAATGTACACAGTGAATCTCATGTGCAGTGAGACAGGAGAGCACTGCAACAAATCCTTACTCTTGTCTCCTTTCATCCCCTCTTATGTCTTTGGAATATTATCATGCTTATTCATACTCCTTGCTTCCGACAGTTAAAATTGAAAAGTTGCCCCGTTCAGGCTCACTTGTACATACAGCTGCTCTGTTTAATAGTAAGAAAGTTTGTGGGCCTACTTATGATAGACATGGATAGGGACGGAACGGAATCAGCTGCAAAGCCATTGTTGTACATTGCAAAGTCTTCCATATTTGTAGATTTTAACAGCTATACGCCTGCTTGATGCTGCTAAACTGCAAGGAGAGATGTTATCTCATGATAGTCATTGATGAATATATTAATGCAAGCTGGGCCGAGATCATGAACTTCATTATGAGCATGTCACATCATATGTGAGTGGTGGAATTAATTAGAAGAACAGGAGTGAAAATTGATTGCCACAAGCTATTAGCGGAGTTTTTCTCCCGTTATGCATGCATGACCGATGCAGGGGAGAACCTCGGTTTTCTAGTGATGATGATGATATCGATTGACCGAATAGCAAATGAGTGCGTGCCCTGATATGAGCATTTGTGCACAGCTGAGCAACGGCCATTTGGACAAGGAGTATGGAATTTGGCCTTGGCTATATGCGAGATGCGGGTGCACTAATACTGTAGTAGTACTGTAATGTACACAACAACAACGCAGACGTCGGCTCATTCCTTCATGAGCCACTGCTCTCGCTCAGTTAGAGTCAAATTACGTCGTAACTACAGGAGCGAGCACTTACTATTAGTTTACCCTGATGATGTAAACCCTGTTTTGATTTCATTTGGGAAGATAATTTAAACTTTTCCAAACGATTGCTTCTCTCTGATTTATGGAAGCTACGGCTGAGAAAATTTGAATCGATTCCCCCATTTCCCTCTCTCTCCCTTTCCTCCTTCCATTAACTTAGCTGGATACGAGGAGTAGCTTTTACCTAGAGACATTTAACAGAGCATATGATGGAGTTGGGAGGGCTGATTGGCAGAATGGAGGAAAGGATGAGTGACTCTCAAGTTCACATGGTGGAGGCTCGTTGCACGCGTGTGGAAAGCTGGAAGATGTTAAGCCATTACGCGGTCTTCTCCTATCGCTTGACTCTGCCCCTTTGCTATACTTCAAAGAAAGATCCCCACGTAGAGGAACATACATATATGCAAGAAAAGTGGCATTTCGCGCTTTTTCGCAGCGTCAATGGCTACCGATTCCCATAGCTTCTCAGACATTCAAGTAGTTTGAATAAAAAAAATCAATTGGTCTCCGCAAGATCGTCGTGGATACGATGCCGCCGTACAGAGATCCTTCTTCTATGAAAATCTACCGCTGCTGCTGGTACTAAGAGGGAACAACAAGATTCTACAGCTCAAAACACTTGTAGTGTGTGCGTGTAAGTATTTCTAAAGACGCACATATGATAAGTATAGGGTGGTGAGTCTGTGGGAGATGTGTATATAATAATGTCATTTCGTCATTTGTAATGGATTCAATAGAAGTGGGAATGCTGAATGGATTCTGTGTTCGTTGAAAGCAAGTGCCGTTGTTGTTGTTGTAGATTTGGAGAGAGGACGTGAAGCCATGTAGGGAGCCACAAATAACAACAACATTGCTCATCATCATTTAAGTAGTGTTGGGTGATGATAGTGTGGTAGCGCTTCCATCAACTCCTTTTCTTCCCATTTAATTTACAAGTTTGACATTCTGGAGACACATTTATGGAGTTGGGATGGTAGCGAAAAGAGCGATTAAAAAGCCAACTGGAATGGATATAGCTTTAATGAGCTCAAGGATAAAAAAAACTTGTCTTCAAACAAGTATGGAGCATGATGCATGAAATTAAAGTCCTTTTCCCCTCCCCTTCCTTTCCAGCTCTAATTCCTCTGCTCGTATTTTTTTTTCTGGCCGACGGATTCATCAGGGTTGAACTGGAGCTGTTTTGTGCTCTTGCTTCTGGAAAGACTGAGAAAGGATCCATGTAATATATCCAACTTAGTGTCTCCACGAGCTTCGTCTTGCTCTATTCGCTTGGCTCACTTCGCAGCAGGCTGATTTCTAGGCCGTAAACAGTCGTCTAGCTTACGTCACTTCTCTTTACCCGGACATGCTATTGCAGTGCTTAATGCATCAAATGGATCCAAGACACCCAGCGTGAATGTTTCCGTGGAACTGAGGCGACTGTCAAAGTTGCTCAGCCTATTGGCGGCCGAGGACAAGGGAATTGCTCCGATATTGAAAGCCAAGGAAATGGCTCCGACGCACAAGTTGCCGGTGATGAGTGCGTATGTGTGTATTTGTATTTGCAAGGGTGAAATATTTTTGAATGAACTCGGAAAAGTGCTTTGCGTCAATAGCCGTCGTTAGGCTTTATTCAAGTTTCCCAATATGTTTATAAACATGGAAAGGAGAGATGAGACTTAAGGAGTTAGTGCCAGTTTGCATTCGTACATGCAGGAGGAGGAGGCTGCCGAAGAAAATCAATCGCATTTCCTTTCTTAACTCTTTTTGGGTCACACGCGACACCAGTAGAGGCACTGTCGTAAATCAAGTGGTCTATACTGCTGTTATATGTTCCAAGTTTCACAACTTTGGTCCCTTTTTCTTGTGACTCCGCGTAGAAATTATATGTGAAAGTTCGGGAGGACGCAAATGGGGTGACCCGCCATATCATCTTGAGAGTATTATACGGCTTATGGCATCTATGAAACTGAATGTCCTAGCTATGCGACTGAGCATCTACTAGCTATTCCAACGAGCACAGTAGTAGTGTAATCAAACTGCAATGAAAATTAAAGGAGTGTGTTGCTATTAGTGGCCATACTGCTATCAAATGCTAACTCGCGTACGTGTGTCCTAGAAGGAGACTGTGGTAGCAGGGAGGTCGAAGAGGAATTGGGGTATAAGACGTTCGTTATGTGCGCTCACAGGTCGATAAAAGTCTGTGAAATGTCCCGGCTGTGTGCAGGCCTACTTTAGATGATTTAGGAGATGACTTGTGTTTGGGATGTGTGTTTGGGTATGTGTGTGTGTCTGCATTTGCAAAGGGTATTAGTGAGGAATTTAGTACAGTAATGTACAAGCTATGTTGGTTGTGTTCCATGTGGTTTAGTACAGGGGCAACGGCTGTGTCCCGTTGCCAAGAGTTGGTCAAGATTGCAACAAAGAGTAAAACTGAGACATTGGAAAAGTTTGGGCCGAAACGGACGTCGTAATGCCGCATTTTTCTAGAATTCCCAATATATATGGTCAGTTTCATCCCTTCCTGCTAATTTATGTGCGGATTTTAACTTTGGTAATGGAGTCTCGCCAGTCTGACCATGGCAATTTTGTCCTTCATATACGTATACATACATGGATGAGGGGTGGCCAAAAAAGTCCTTTAATAGTCCCACAGTTGTTGCCTCATCTCAATCTATTTTGTATAGTTGCAGCATGTATACTCTTGCTCTCCTTCCCTCTCTCTCTAACGTAAGCCCAACTCTTTTCTGTGCCTCACTTCTGCCACTCGGAACAAGGAATAAGCGAAGGCTCTATGTTTCTGCTATATTACTGAGCCATTCATAATCACGTCCCTGGGAGGATTTAACGTAATTTTTGACTTTGCTCACAGATAATTGCATCTGTAGAAAAATGTCTCTGTGCTATTACCAGTGGCATTTCATGGTAGGAACATAAAAGTTGAGGAAACCGCAGTTCCTAGTGTAATTCCAGTGAGAGACAGCGAGTAAGATAGTGGAGAAAAAATTACCTACCGCCTGTCTCTTACTTGGCCTCAGTGTGTGTATGTTCCTATCTCCGCTTCGTCTTGGTTTATATGCACTTGAGACTGGAAATAACATAGAAAGTGAGATAAAGATTAGGTACACATCGTAAATTGTGACTGCTACTAGAGTCACAGAAGGACGAGCGACATTACGCGAAGGGGATTAGCATGTATGAATGAGCATGTCTGCAGAAATGTACTGTGACGGATGATTACACAGACCACTTAGCTGGAATGCTCTCTGGTGATTTATTCATATCTGTATGTGACTACACATAAATGCCTCGTTCTATCTTTCTTTCTCTCTCTCTCTCTCTTGTCTTGACCATCCAGGTAGAACAACTCTAGTAGTAGGTATACCTCTGCCAAGTGTCATGAAAAGAAGAATGCCAGATTTTACATCCAAGATTTTTATGACGCGAGATATCGATAAACTAAATCTGAAAATGTTAGGATCATCAATGCTCATTACTATGCGATATTAGCGGGGAGAAGAGAAGGGATGTATACAGTCAAATAACGATGATGTCGTAATTGTTGTCAGTTTTTCTGGACCATGTTGTGGAGTAGAAGAAGAAAACGTAATGGTCATGAGGAAAAATTGATGACGATCATGATTGTATAGCAGCCATAAGTCTAGGCTGAAACCGGTCTGTAAATGTGGCGAGAATTATTTTTATACAGGGACGACGAGAGTCATGAGCATTATTCGGCGATGGAACGCTCTCTCAAACGGCCAGAAAGAGAGTATATGTGTTACAGCATGTAGGTTTTACGAGATTTTGGTCATTCTCATCCTCTCAAATGGACAATCCTGCTCGTAAATAGTTATTATTTCACCAGAAATAACATTCTAGCTTGATGACTGACTTGAGCCATTTTTACGTGTACTGTATCTACTACAGTATAGTTGGAGGAAAGGTTGTACAGTTTAGAGAAAAGAGACGATGAGGATAACATAGTCGTGCCGAGGAAACTTTTTCTTGGCCAAACTTAAAGTTTCCACTAGCGCTCAATTCCCAGGCCTTTCATATAAGTAGCTCGTATGGTTCCATCATTAGAATGGCTTAAGGGATTCCCGCACGCTGCTTCGCCAACACAATGCTGTGTGTGCTATTCTAAGCATATAGACAGGGGTTTTTGCATCTAAAAAATCAAATTTCCCTTCAAAACCCCTATGCTTCCATGGAGCATTTGATTCTGCTTTCATGGTAAGATGCACTTTAAAAAGTACATACATTCTCTCCCTCCGTACAGTTTTTTGTCTTGTCCTCCGAAGATGGTCATGCTTGCAATCCCTATACATTCATCCTTTACCTTGCCTTGACTTCCTCAAGCTTTTTCAAGTCAGAGAAAATGGTTATGTTGTAAGGCGCCGAATAGAAGTAGTGAAAGGGAGCGACAGAGAAAGAGAGGAACTGGAGATTTTGGCGAGGAATGGTAAACTAGTTTACATAAACTAGACTTTGTTTTATGTCTTGTCTTCAAAGGATCCGTTTGAGAGTCGTAAAGGTCAGAGTGGCGTAGTAGAAAAGAGAAAGGAGGAAGGAAGGAAGTACTCTAAATGAAAAAGGAGGGAGAAAGGAGGAGATTTTAAGGGTGAATTCAACAGCCTTGTTCTTTCCTTCATGATGCCTTCCAGGGTGGAAGTAGCATCGGTGTAGCAAGTGCGAGGCTTTTTCCCTGAATTGACTTTCTTCAGCTCCCCAACACGAACATCAAACAACTTTACGTCTCAATCCGGAAAATATTAATGAAATCTTGTAAGTAACTGGGTGTATGCTTGGAGCAGCTAACCATGTCTGCGATGTATGCGCGAGTTTGTTTTATATATGTCTGTGGATGTATGTGTGTATAATCCTCAGCATGCAGGCATAGCACTGGAGGCTTAAGTACATGCTTTGCGGAGGCAATTTCCTTGATGCAACCAAGCATCATGTAGCACACAGACCGAGCGTCAACTAAAACTAAGCTCACATCTTTGATGGAAGACTTGGGCAAGGGGATGTTGAGTATAAGAAAGCTCTCATCTTATGAGCCTGTCTCCGAGCGCATAAATTCACGCCACGGGTACTAAAACTACGTGTTTGCAAAAGAGCTACAGGCGAGTATGCAACACCAAAGGAGAATAGCTAGTGTCAATCATTATGATGAGCCTACACATGATTTGTAGTAGCTAACCATAATTATGGCACACCAAGAACACTAGCAGAAGGCCTTTACTTTGTACATGTGTGATCATGGATGTAAAAGTATAGGAGTTGATCCTTAAAATTCATCCCTTTATCATTACTAAGGAAATGGTTGCTTTTGGGTTCTGTGCCCTGCCACGATTATTACTTGCTTGCTTGTTCCCGGTCTGCCGACTAAGTATCTGCCGAGGGAATGGACGTCACACAGACAGTCGTCGTTGTCTTCACCATGATAAACCGGTTGCTCATCTCATACTATACTACTACTACCTCTACACATCGTGTACCCATGTGTATAAAAAACAAAGGAATCCCTTGCCTAGAAAAAAAATTTAAGGGTGATCCAGCACTATGTCTTATCTCGTCAGACATTACAGTGTAACTTGCTCATATGGCAGCTTCACAGAGGCAGCAACAACAGTTTATCCTGTACACAAGGCTGGAATTGAATATGCGACTACTCTTCCCTGGCTTAAATTGAGCGTGGACTACGTTATGGATGTATCATTATTATTATTGTGTGTGTGTGTGTGCGTAAGAAGTGTAATGCCTTCTTATGAAGGCACTCTGGAAGAAGGCACATTGAAAGTACAGGGAGCACAATGAACACGAAAATACAAAGGGTAGTCCCGTGTAAGAGGGACATAGTGGATAAAAAATAATGCGAGTCTGAACAACTGGAAAGGCGGACATCGAGGAAAACCCTCCTGTTTGCCTCCTACTACTCTATGCTTATTCAGCATTTTGAAACTTGTAATAATATAGAGGACCAAGCCCTGTATGATTTCAGGCCTGCGAATGTATATGTATATATGTTGGTAGGTAGTTATGAATTCGTTAGTTTCTACGAATGTACTCACAGTACACTTCTATGTGTAATGAAGCAGGAGGGAGAGATGGAACTGTGTTGTGAACATTGAGCAAGCAACGAGCAGCCCCCTTATTCAGGTGGTAATATTTGTCTAGAGGTATATTATTCTGACAAGAGCTCTAACATTTCTTCGCCATGCCGACTGCTTGAGCAGCATCAAACATGCACACGGCATTATCAGGAAGAAGACAGTGAGAGAGATACTGAGAGCTCGTCGTCCCAGTTACCCTCATTGTTATATTATGCGCCTTGACTCCGAGTCCATGCATCACGAGCTACTCTGGATATCCTGAAAGAATTACTGTGAAAATTCGTGGTGTGGTAAGTGGCAGTAGTAGCGGTGGTGTGACTCAGACAATTCCCTATCTCTCTCAAGCCATTTGAATCATGGTAACATGTATAGAAAAGGATAAGCAACTCCGGTGGAAGGAGAAGAAGAAGACGACGGGCTAGATAAAATAATGACGGAACTAGGGACGCACAACGACTTCAAAATGAACAATAGCTAGAGAGGACGAGGCAGGGCAAGAAAAGTTTCTTTAAATGGGCTTACGTGTATCCTGTAAATAATAACATGGAGATCCTGTGCCCATGTATTGCTGTACACGTATACAGGAGCAAAGGGAGGGCTTTGAGATGGCATTTTTACATTTTATCCGCGTCACTTAATGCACCAAACAGCAGCAGCTCTCAATTCTTTACGAATGTAAATTTAATTAAATTTCCTCTCCTATTTACGTAGGTCTGAGAAAGAGAGAGAGGAGAGAGAGAGGTCTTTTTGCGGTCACAGTCGTCAGAAGAGAGTGGAGGCTAGCTAGTAGTGTATGAGCTGTGAGATGAAAAACAGCATGATACAAAAGCTAGGAAAGTTAGGCTTTTGTCATGTCAGCTTTATCTCGAATAGCTCTTGTATAAACAGACCACTACTGTTGTCATTTTCTAATGGAAGAGTGAAAAGCTTTGCTTATTCCAGCATTCTTCAAAAAGGTACTTAGCTGAATGAAATGGTGAATTAGATTAGAAAAAGCATGGCAGTCAAGGGGCACGTTACAGTCAATATCCTCATTCCCAAACTGAATGTGTGTTTGTGTCTGACTGTTTTTCATGCACATGATTCAGGAGATGAATTAGTGGAAGGACGCCAAGTGAGCTTGTATCATGACAAGAAACAATGAAGATATAGTAGTTTATATATTTTAGCTTTAGCTCAAGTCTTGTCTTGAGGATAAACAGTCTAAGCTTCCGGGCCATATTAGATCGATTGTGTCCAGTCATATCCATTCCAGTGGTGATTTCAATGTGAGCCTTCCACTCCTTTATTGGAAGGGAGGAGAGGGGGTGGAGGAAGAGGAGGGGTGCAAATCTTAAGAATTTCCGCCTATGGTCCAAGAAAAAGCTATCAGAGTTTATGCAGGAGGAAAGAGTACGAACCTGACGCCGACGTTTATCATCCCGTGATAGATATTGACCACAAGAGTACGTAGCATTCTAGCCTGCCTTTCATGTGAAGCACCCATATAGAACTCATTGGATAGCAGTGGCTAGTAAAGATGATGGGGAGAGATTGGCAGGGTTTCTGCTGCCTTGGTGAAATAAGTTTATCCATATCAGTACGGTAGAAAGTTCGGGGTGAATCCAAAGTGAATACAAAGTACGTGAATCGGTGTGTACACATGCAGAAGCTTGGGAGTCACTTCGGTCGGCGAGAAGACAGCATAATTCTAGTCAGAGGGAAATGTATGGAGAAGATATGAAGGCATATAGTATATATAATAACTTGTGAAAGCCCGTAAACTCTGAGTACGAGCGCACGAATCATATACACGCAACACACAATAGAGATGGACGTCAGTAAAATTAGAAGCTGAAGTCATTCGACCATATGAAAGCATTTCATGTGCCTGCATGCGTGTTCGTCTGGCGTGGTCCACATGAAGAGCATCGTGCTGTGTGATGCCCAAACCAAAATGATATGCTCAGCTTGCATAATTTTCAACTGGTGAATCCCAGCCGGGTGAATAAATGGATCCATGAATATGTTTACCGTATAATATGGCCTAATCATGAACTAGAGGATGAAGAGAAAGTTTGGCCACGCAACTATGCGGCACAAGTTAGTACATATGTTGATTCGTGTGAAATCATGCGTGTGTAGAACTCATGGTTGCAAATAATGTTACTCTGGCAGTATAGTGGAAACGAACAGGGTAGGAAATGATTCCGGTTTTTGGCTCTGCTCTTCTCTTCCTCTGCATATGAACTCATAATGACTATTATTGGATGACTTTGGGGTAATATTTAAAGTTATCGCTTCCCCATCTGCATATGTGTCCGGAAAGCATTTTGTCTTTCCCGTGTGGGTTTGTGTGTGTCTGTGTAAATGCTCATTCAGGCACATTGACTTTAGATCTATGCTCGTCATTTCCTGCGGTGTGCTAGTCACACTGATCATGAGGATGCTGAATAAAGGCAACTTTTAATACGCCAAATATCCCGGAATCTGATTCCCAGAGCTGTCCAATTATTATAATTAAATACCTTGTTGTGGTTAGATAGTAGGGCCTTCTAGTCATGGCACCGCACCGTTCTTTCTGAAAACCACACACAATGTTGTGGTGGCTCTCATGATATTCGGATGTAAGAGAGTCTGGAATCTAAACGATGAGCTCACATGTATACATACTACATAATTTATGCGCAAATAAGTGAACTCGACGTGCAAATTAACTCATCTTATTATGCCTTCAGCATTGGGAAAGAGCTTGGATGAATCTGATGGAGATAAGCCCCCTGCTGGTGGCTCTCCCACAAAAGAGAATTCTATTTAATTATCTCAGTTTAAAATTACACTTTAATTAGCATCCACTCCTGCTTGACTTTTTGGGCTATTCATGTGGAACCACATGGATGTGGGGTAGTGTTGTGTATTTATGCACACACACACAAACATAGACATGTGAGCGTGTGAGTGTCGATAACTGGTCCTCTCGCCCACGCACATGACAGTTCCGAGTACGTATGAAAACGCTGCTACATGCCGCAGATGCAATAAGGCCTCAACACAGTAACCAGCTCTCAACCGCGCCCCATTGCAGCTCTTGTTCTCCCTGTGACTGGAGCAAACAGACGTTGTGAAATAAATTTTACATTGTTCACCGGTACAGGAATCTTGTAATCAAACCTGACGCATCACTAAATTAAGGGGAAGACTTGGGTACTTGTACATACCACATGTGCGTACGTGTATCTATCTCTGTACTGTTTGTGCGTCACGTCAACCGGTGGTGTGGTGCTTTATTTAATATTCTCCCACCCCTGTGTCATTTGTCGTGGAGTGAAGATGCTGGTGTTAAGCTCCAGTCATTTCACTCTCGAACTGAAGCACGTAATCGACTTTCCAAACTTGGAGTTACGAGTGTGTGCGTGTGCATGTGTGTGGAGTCACAGGCTTTTCAGCCCACTTCATCATGAGCCTCTCTCTCGCCTATAGACAGCACAGTGGAGCCGGAGCCTCATCGTCTGCATGGCAAATACACTCACTCGTCCTTGTATCCACTCATGTACATAACACCCGCTTGGAATCATTTGCTATGCACAGGAGAAGAAGTTAATGATTTTCACGCTCACATCCAACTTAGCATGTAACTACTCAGACGCGGTGCAGAGACTAATTGTGTATGTCTCTATAAAGAATGAAGAGCGCATATATGAACAAGAACGATCCCCTGGCTTCATGTACTTACATTATGCGGCATTATGATGATTATTACAGACGCTACCCGCAACATAAAGTTTAGGAACAATTGTAATTGTCCACCATAACATCACCCTGTATTTCCAAGTCTCCATATTCTTTTATTTCTTTGTAAAAGTGTGCCGAATCAATGGCAAAAAGGCGAATGAACGGTGATATTCGGGTCGGTTTGTGCCTTAAGGAATTGGTGCGATGACAACTGGAGAGCTACAACGTGATATATCTGCGGGGAAGGAAAATTTTACCGATATTATGCAGTCTTTGTCCACCACCATAGTGACAGGAGAATTCATTATGCTCGAGTTCATAAATTTTTGGACTTTAATCATCAGCCATCACGTTTAAGTGCTCCTTGCTGATGAATTGGAAGAAATATCTTATGGTTTTAAGCGATATCACGTCACTTACGACCAACAATATAGTCTATTATACCGGATAGTTCCTTAGCCTATGGAATTCCGAGAGAGCATGTCCGGCGTTTGCATTTAGATGCTCGCTAGAAATGGAAAACATTAAAGCTATACAACACATTCCTGAATTCCTCATGGCGTGCAGATGGACTTAAGGAGAAGCAACTGAGTAATTTTTACTGTTGAATAAAAATGGCTGCAGTGAATGTGTGTGTGTGTGTGTGTGTGTAGGTGAGTTAGCGTTGGCCAGAACTCAGGATATTGTGTGGCAGTTGAAAGGCGTAGGAAATCGTTTTGAAGCCGTAGCCAGAGAAGTCTGTGGGGAAGGCTCGGCAGACTGGGTATGTGGGATGATGATGACTGCGTACGAATTTTATGAAGGGACAGTACAGTGTGAGCTATAATCGTTACTGTTATTGCCTTTTTTTAATGCTATTTCCCTGTACATCCAGCTACGGTGATGAATAGCAGCAGGTATTTCTCTCATTCTTTCATGTCACAGTGGGTCATAGGGAAGTAAATGTTGCGGTTGTGAGTGAAGCGACAAGAAAAATGAACACGTATATATGAAATACGATTGATTGTCTCAGTATACAGAGGAAGGTATAGGGTCTGTCATGAGTGAGAGAGAGGGTCTCATGAGTTTTATGTCTTTTCCTGCGGATTTATATAGACACGTGCCACGGCAGTGGAAATGGGAGATGTGACGGGTCGTCTGGTTTATTTGCACTGTTTCCAGGGAACCGTAGTCTGGCCAAGAGCTCAGCAGCGGGATTCATTTTGTGGTTGCATTAAAAGGAGAGAGAGACTTAATGAATAAATTGACATGAAAGCTGACCATGCTTTAGTTACCTTTTGACTGTGTGTGTGCCCGCGTATACAGAATGATCTCTCCCTTGATCTAAGCTCACATTTATTTCCGTTATGATGAGCACGTTGACAGGATGATCAAAAGCTCTATTCGTCTACTTTATTGACTTTCTCTCCAGATTTATTCTGCTCAAAACGCCAGGATAAATGAAAAGTTTTGATATCTCGGTCAGTATTTGCATGAAGCAGATGTACGGTGAAGCCGGAAATAGCAGCGGTTCAATGTTACAGTTAAAAATAATGTGATTCACTTCTCTCACTCATAGCCACGATGTTTGTTGTGTATGCCAGGCGTATACAATGGGTTTTTGAACGGAGGGGAAAAGAAGGAATGTATGGACTATTTATTCTTCACGGCCTCGTGTCCACGTCTTCCTCCTCTCTATTAGCTAAACGTGTGTAGGTGTACAGAAATTGGACAATAGGTGCGTGTAATTTTTCAAGGGGGAGCCACACAGGGACAAAAGAGAGCTCACGACTCAACAGTTACCAATGACAACACGGACCTGGTCTGGTTAAGAAGTACACACTTTGCCGAATGCTCAATGAAGGCGTCACACTATTTATTATTATTATTCTATTTCCCTGCGCCTCCCAAATGTGTCTATGACTTTGCAATGGCCGCATTATGTGCAGTTGTGTGAATGTTTGTGCATATGCTCTTATGGACAGGAAGAATGAAGAAAGGAGTATATAGGAGCAGCAGCAGGGCAACTGACTTGAAATGTAGATGGATATAAGGGAGGAGGAGAGGGATATCCTTTCATGTATAATATTCCTGTCGATTCCATTTAATGAAAAAGGAGCGAGGAACGGAGGAAACACGTAGAGACGGAATTACACTACTGCTCGATCTTGCAGCCTATCTATACTTGGAGTCAATAAAGGTAAGTAGGAGAAATGCAAACATGAGGGGTATGGGAAGAGAGAAAAGCACAGACTGCTGACTCGAGGAACGTGTGCATGAAAAGGTTACCAAATTTATTTAACATAAACTTTGCCCAAACATTGTGGCTCTTTAAAGTTAATGTGGAAGCGTTTCAATCAAAAAAATCTATCGACCAGTAGGCGCGCCTTGTAAATAAAACAAGAAGGAGAAAGCCGTTGCGTGCCTGCACCCAAACAACCCGGCTGTGTACACAAATGAAAAAGCATCCGTGTATACCTTTGCCGTGTATGTGCGGAAGCCATTATAGGATAGTAATATTATGTGAACTAGGCTTGTAGGAATTGTGGGAGCATGACGGACTGGAAGCTTGATGATATATACTATGGCTCCAATGTAAGTTCAAATGCGTAACTGTACAGCACAGGGATTGTATATGAGAAAGTGTATGATGTGAGAGAATGAACTAACTGTGAGATGAATGTTAAAATTCAAAGTGTAAGGAAAACTGGTACACGTGATTGTGTGTGGGAGTCGGTAAGTAATAGAGAGAGAGACTTCAAGGAGGGAGACAAGTTGGACAAACTTTATAATATCGGAGCAAACCATTCTTTCCTTTTAAGCAAGTAATCCATAAAAATAAAGTAGCAGTGTCAAAAGAGAGAGGAGGAGTTGGAAGAAGTTGCGAGAGAGATTTCAGTGGGATGGTGTATGTGTGTATTTTTTCAGCCGGGACACACAATCCTCTTCAAGTCCAATGCCTCATTATGCATTTTTAGATTGAACATCCATGAGCTCATCTCTTCCTGTCTTTCCCCCGTCCTACAACTTTAACATTCACCAAGTATGACCAATGTAATAACATGAGGAGAGCAGTAGTAAAGTCAAAGTATCGGTAATGTTTTCATGTATGCATCTCTCTCTCACTCTCTGTATAATGCCAAGAACATCGGCTTCCATCGCGATGGCTTTGGAAGCACACAGTGCTTGCAGTGTGTTTCTTGTATAACACGCGGCAGTGGACCATTTTCTTTCATTTCTCCTATTACGACTATAAAATCCCATGGGATCTTTAACTGGAGTATTGCAGACAAATCGGGACATTTTTGAGAGACATATACACAGTTGGGTGAGAGAGGCAAATGCACATGTGCTTTGATTCTCTATGTATGTAAGTGCATGGGAGTTCCGTACACTTGTGTCAATTACGCGAAGCTCTCTTGCTTCCTATTCTTCCATACGTACGGACAAAGATCTTTCTTTCTCATTTATGCTGTGTACAACTTTTCAAAGGTCTCTCCATCTAACTCACTCTGGAAGTTAACCAGGCGCAGCGGTGCCTGCTATAGTTTGCCCACTTTGCTCCGCACTCACTGTGTAACTGGGAAACTTGTACGCTTTATGCTGTGTGAATGAGCCTCTCATCATCAGCTCTATGAAGACAACAATGAGCGAGATCTTTTGCTTGTTCTTCTCCTATAGTCTTCGCTCTCTCTCTCTCTCTCTCTCTCTCTCTCTCTCTCTCTCTCTCTCTCTCTCTCTTTCGCATACACATATATTCTCGTTTTATAATAACAAGAACTAAATGCCACTGTGTTTTGGCTTGGTAGGAGCTTAGATTGGGAAATGAATTATCCTTGCCCTTGGAACTTAAGTCGTTAATTAGCTCGTGCGCCGACATTCTAAATTGTCCGCCGTCGTTTTTATTGCAAAAATTACAACTATACACATAGATTTTCCTCTTCTTTGCCAGTAGCTGCACGAGCCTGGAATATCACATTCTTTATTACAAGTACCACTGCTCCGCGTATCATGAGTTCATGAAAGTTCATGCAATGCACAAGAGACATTTCGTACTAACCGCGCTCTATATATACCGCTATGAAAATTCACACATAGCACAGATGAAGAAGATCTACGTGCAGGGACAAGACCGTATCCCTGTGAAAGACTGCGTGGAGCAATTCTTCTCATTCTTCTTGCCATCATTTATATGGACTTAACGGTGTACATTGTAAGATAATTTAGTACTTAAACCGCGGAGAACGGGGCGGAAGTCCAATTTTCATCCCGTCCTCCTCCTGAATTGCAGCATAATTTCGAACCATTCAGAGATAGGACGAGTATAGTACGCTGTAGAGTGAGTGTATTCTTCTACGTCCTTTCTACTACCACGTCCATTCTTAGCTTCGTGTGTATGCAGAGGAGATCTGTCCGAAATTGCGTAAAGAATCTTTTGAAAATGTGTGTATGTAATAAATGCTATGCGAAATTTTCGTTTCTCCCAGCGGTCTATTCCTCTGTTCAGGTGAAGTCATAAGAACGATGGTATTATATGGATATGAGTATATCCTCTATAAGACGGGGACACTTGAATGTATCTGTATACGTGGACATGCATACGTATGTGTTTGAGGATGGAGATTTGCTCCTAAAATAACTGCTTCTGAGAATGAGCTGAGGATGAATTTCCAAGAGCTTCTCAGCGGATCATGATGGAAGGAGAAGAAAGGAAGTTTTATTGCTGTGAATCTGATAGTTTATATAAAGGCGTACGGCTACAAGGTCACCTTAACTATGTCTGCGTCCCATTCCTATAGTGATTTAAATCCCATTTCTCAATCCGGCACATGCATTCGAGCAAGGGAAGTATGTATCCTGTGTTTGAAAGTATAGAGTCCTATTGCAAAGCTCAATTATATTAGGTTTTGTAGGCCAATCTGTGCGAAGATCGGTCTTCTTGACTCATGCCCATGCCCATATGTCCGGAAGAGGTTGAGAGGCACTGGAAGAGAGCTTTTGAAGGATGTTGGATCACATGTGTGGATGAAAAGCCAGCTTTGATTTGATTTCCTGATGCCAGGGTCGGTGTAACAGCAGACACGTTGGTGGAAATAAAGTGTTTGCGCAAAATAATCATAAAAGTTTTGCCGACAACGTTGAAAACAATAAACTTTTGAACTTTGTTTTGTTTTCTTCATGTTGTTCTCTGTGGGGTGGGCTAGTTTGGAGAGGATGTGGGGCCTCCCTACAGGTAAAAGGGCTGTGTATGTGTATGTGTGCACGAGCGAGATGGATATGAGAACGATGACTGATGCCATGCTGGTGCTTGCGAGCACATGATGATGCATGTATGCATGCCGAGTGTTTCATAAATGAAGAATTCTTAATAGGTTTTCACTTAGATTTTCAATGTGCTCAGAGGGAATTGCACGGCATCCTCCTACAAGGTCCGTCCGCCAGCCCCGCTGTTATATACTTCTCAATCTCGGCTTACTGGCTGGTTGTTTATGTTTGTGCTGGTGCTATGGCCGGCCTTAAGAAAAACATATCCATGGCAAAGTATATTATTACAGGGGACTACACAGGAAGCGTTACATTCTATATAATCATAGTCCGTCGAGCAGTTGTTGTGTTTGTATGGAATATTAAGGTCCTTGCAGGCATTATTGACCGAAAAAAAGTAAGGTAGAGAATGAGAGAGGGAGAGAGTGGAGGGGCTACGGATTTTAGCAGAAGGATGGAAGCGGAACAGTTGAGATTTTTGTTTGTAATTTTGAAGAAAATTAAGCCAGTCTGGACCTCCGTAGTCATAATAAGAAAAGCACAAGATGAGCATCAAGAATCAATGGTGCGGGACGATGTCAAAGAATCTACCGAGCTATACGCACTTTGTTGACTTAACGCACCGATCCTTTGTCTTCTACTTTTACGATAGAATGAACGAACCATCATTCTCCAGTGCCCTTCACATGTCTATACAGGATGCCTTCGTATAAGTATGCAGGTCCACGCGGTTGAGAAGTCTCAAGTGCGTCCAGCCCACATTTTCCTCTTACCTTAAGTACAAAGGTGTGTCCCTGTCCTCCTGTATTAAATGACCATAGTGTAGAAAATGAAGAATCTTATAGGGGAGGGTTGTAAACAGGATTGAGCAAGAGGTGAGCGGAGAGACTTCCAGCATGGACCTTCAAAGAAGCGTGAGCGTTTTGTATGTGTGTGAAGCAGATGAACGGAACTATGAGTAACAAAC
Organism: Deuterosminthurus bicinctus; assembly: GCA_034698825.1. Taxonomy (NCBI): domain Eukaryota; kingdom Metazoa; phylum Arthropoda; class Collembola; order Symphypleona; family Bourletiellidae; genus Deuterosminthurus; species Deuterosminthurus bicinctus. The sequence goes on from JAQIWI010000017.1 coordinate 93,463, forward strand.
ACATAGGGAAGGAAGAGAGATGGAAGATAAAATATGTAAAGAAACCCTTTGGAGAAGCAGAGGGTCATTATGTACGCCGTAAGTGATAGACACTGGAAGGGATTAGAATTGAACCGAATTTTTCTTGCATTTCTACCAATGGTGAAGAGTAAAGTATTTAAGTGGCTATTGCTCTCAGGTTTCCATTCTTCTTATGAACTCTCTTAGCATACCCTCTATGCACATCATGTACCAAGTGGCATCTCAAAAGATCCATCTTTACCCCACACTCTTTCTTAAGTCCACTGGGATGCATTAAGCTTGAATCTGGTTTTAAACATGTGCCTCTCTCTCTCTCTCACTCCTCCTTTGCTAACATCCCTGCGTGCAAGTTCACGCGGAGGTTGAACTGAGTGGAAGTGAGGTTCCTTTTTCCTTCTGCCTCTCTACCATCATAATAGAACGCATAAAATAGGATAGATGACTCAGCTGCAGTCCATCCATTCAACTTAGTTCATACACACACATACACACTCGCTCACTCCTTTACTTTGACACATATGAAGGTAATCCCATCTGGATCCTCATCTTGCTCTGCATTACGTCGCGTACTTAAGCAAGATGGACTTGAAGCCTTTGGATACTCTCATCTTGCATCTTATCCGAATGGAACCTCTGCTGGACAAGACACATATGCGGAACACTACTGGACATTTTATATTAACATCAACTTCTCAGGCATGTAGGTATGTAATAGGTGCGACATGAGGGTCAAAGTATAAGCCTAGTGCAAAGATTTGGACCGATGCTCGGAGGGCCTTAATAGTGTGAACGGAAAAAAACAGAGAGTGAGAGTGGAGGAATCCGAGGAAAAATTGAGGTGAAGAGCATAAGGGACGTTGTCGACAACGTATAGATGAGAGAGGTGGCTATTCACATTTCTTATTATATTGAAGGCAGTCGGTTGCTGATACTGCTACTCCAGATGTAGACTTGAAATATTTCCTTCCATTATTTCCGTGCTCCCTCCTTTGCCCTCCTGTCTCACATCCAATCTTTGCTGAGTCTGCAATATTACTTTTTCAATTGTGAAAAAAACTTACTTTTATTCCGTCTTCACTCTAGCTCACCTCCCTACATACCTGAAACGTTGACAGTCTACAGGGTGGGCCAACTTGAGGTATACATTTTTAATCGGGTATAACTTCTCAAGCTCTAAGGCTGCAACATTATTGACTACCGATTCTGAAACTAGAGAATTTAAGTCGTAGTTCATGTCAAAATCGCGCAAAAATTGGCTGAGCAATTCGAATTCGTAGAAAATGTTCGATTTTAACTTGTAAACTCACAGAATTTTAAAGAATCTGCTACAGTTTTTGAAATTATGGGTCGCCTCTTGAGATAATCTTTTTATTGCACAAGCACATTCCGAGAAGCTCAGCTTCCAAACAACGTTTACTGCATGTCTCTGCCGTTGTCATTTCGGGAGATAGGGGTCCAAATTTTAAAAACGCCACTAAATTACTTGTTAAAATCGAAATGTTTTCTACCCACCCTGTACACTCACTCACTGAAGTACGCACATGATATGAGAGACATTCTGACGTGTACGAGTTGGTCGTGATCATCATCATCATACTCGTCTTGTTCTCCTTAAGTATCTTTTTATCCATGGCTTACTGTGCTGTGGTGAACGTAATCAAGAGGGCCTCATAGGTTTTGTTTTCTTGTTCCTTGTGATGGGTCCAGCTTTTAAGATGCTGGATTTTGCACACATCTCTGCACACACTAATGCATCATGCTGTCTGAAAAATCCAGATGGGAGGGTATTATGGGAGTAATGTCCTTGCTCTTTCTTAAGCTAGGCTTGCATCGACGAAAGAGCCTTGGTTCTAGACTCCTATTTACTTAGCCCACATACTACGCGTGTAAGCTGGAGTGGAAGAGTGGCTGGAAATTTGGCTAATAGTTATTGGTGATGCATTCTATAAAATCCGTTATATCTTTCTCCCTCTTTCTCTAGCTTACTCTCAGGAGCTTTTGAAAGTGTTCTCCAGACTTCAATTTATTTCACCGTGAGACAGACATTAAATATTCCAGCCATTATTTTGTCCTTGCCATTAAGAACTATTGATACTTTTATGTGGTTCATCTTGTATAATTTTTAAAAGCTTCCCCCTGTACTCCATTACCTCCAGACCTGAGAGTCCAGCTCCTTTTCACTCTGACGGAGCCAAAAGATAGGAGTATACAGATATCTATGAGCAGTAGTACCGGTCGCTGCGCCTACCTTTGCAAGGTTGTTTATCAACTATGGCAGTGAAATAATACAATGGGATCAAAGGAAGGTGCAGTTTGTTGCTGCTGCTGCGGATGATGATGGTAATGTACGTAGCAGCGTTGAATTATACCAGGGCTACCTCTACTTTGCAATGCACATAATTCAGTTGTGAAAATACATGCGCTTCTCGGGGAAATTTAGGAGCCTTTTACTGGGCACACAGGAATTCTTCTCAGGTTACGTACACACACTCACACGTATGGCACACATAGAGGGTGAAAAATTCTGACAAATATTTATTGCTCCCAATTTATTTATTGGCTGACAAGCTGAAGGCGAACTATGATTTAAGCCGCTACATTTACACTTTTCCAACGGGGAAACCATGTAAAGTGAGCAGTGTGCATGTAAGTGTATAGAGTGTAGTTGCACAGCGTAGTTAGTTATGTGTAACATTTCTCGAGACAGACAGGCAGCCGATGCCCTCGGTGGTGGTCTGTAATTCAGTGTAAGGGTTTGATTATGATGAGACGTTATAAAAACATGAGGGTAAATGGGAGAGGGAAAGAAAAATGTCAAGTTCTTCCAAGTAATACTTTCGTCCTCATCGCCCGCACACACTTTACGCACACAAAGTCACTCATGGAATACAGTCAAAGCTGAGCAAATAGACAGTCGATCAATAAGTTCATTTCTGGCCTCTCAACAAGTCGACGGGAGAATGACAGTTATACTGCTACTCAACCTTGCCTCTCTCTCTTTCTTTGCTATACTCTCATTTCGTTCTCCTCGGATGCAGGCTCCTGGGTTCTTTACGACAGTTCAGTTCAGTTCTCTCTCAGCTATGTGGTCATTGTTGTTCCTGTCTCTTCCTCCTTCCTGACCCACTCTTGAGCATGACAATAAAACTGAAGTTGAAATACCTCTGTTGCGTGTGCACGATAGTTGAATGCTCTACATGGGTTCGTCGCACACTTATATAGGCGAATACTCCGTCCTACCCTATACCATCTTATTTAGTTTGATCATGATGCCCCGCAGAAAAAGGAGAGAAAGATGTTGATTACGAAGGAAGTGGGTTCTCAGGCTATTTTCAATTCAAAGGAATGTCAAAGGGTCCCCGTCCAGTTTGCATGGCTCACGCCATTCCATGCTCACTCAATGTTTACTTAGCAAAAGTTTTCTCACCTTTAAAATATGACAAAGGCTTCCATAGCCGTTAGAAATGTGAGCTAATGCCGGAAGTTTGGGAAGGGAGCTGAATGCCTTGATCATACTCAGTTGTAGTATAGTGTAAAGTAAGTTGTATACTACATATTGATGCATAACACAGTGCTTGTGCCGTGTTGGATAGCATAACTGTTCTTAGTATTTGATATAAGCTTCCTTTATGTTGCTCCAGTTGCAATCCCTCATCACCCGAGCATCATCATCATCACCGTCGGGCTTAAGCATTTGAAATTAATGCGAGATAGTGAATGAGATAAATGACGGGAGTAGCGTGCAGCAGGGCTGTGTTTATATGTGCAGAGATAAGAGGATGGATGGTTACATGCGAAGCTGGCTTGATTGCATAGAATGTTATATTGGAGGCAAGAGTTTGAATCGTTAGGAAAATTACAACAACACAGCAGCTTGTGTGGCGTCGGTGAAAGACAAATTAATAGCTAATTTATCCTTCGAACAACATTATCCGAAATTGTTGCATCGCTTCATATTATTCTTCCCCATGCTCGACTCTGCAAAACTTGAGTGCGTATCATTTGACTAAAGGTATCCGAGACACACAAGATGAGTCTTATTATTAGTATCCTCTGGCTATGACGTCGGAACTACGAGCATCACTATGTACACAAAGCCCATAAAGTTGATCTACTCTGTGCCACACTAAAGTCACAGTAGTAACACACGCATACACACACACACATGCAGTTTTAGACGAGGGAAATGAGTGCCTCAAGATCTTCTATTTGAAACCATAAAGATTGTGTACGGCTCTTTGGAGTTTTATGAGCTTGTATAACAGCGGGTTTGAATATGGGGGTGTATGTATGTGCTTGTGTATGTGTGTGCAGAAGGTCCTGAGGCAGTTTCCTCTTTCAAGGATCAAAACCCACACTTGCGTCAGGTCCATGATGTTAGTCGTGAAACGGTGGTGGAGCTGTGATGTAGGAGGTGGCAGGAGTTTCCCGGCAGGCAGTAAAGCAGGAGCAAGTCTGTGTGAATACAAGGCGTCTGTATAAAGTTAAGACAAGTGAACCGGAGTGTGTGTGTTGTTGGTTGGAGGAATTGGTAGTCAAATGTAAAGCTCATCGTCCCCTGTTGCCTCTAGTGATGTGAGCTGGAATAAGTTATGGTTGTGTACAGATCCAAAGTCTCAAGTCTTATGCTGAAAAGGCACCATCCGGCCGGAGCTTTACACAAGGCTTCCTCCCTTTAGTAACAGTATGTAGTAAACTGTGAGCGTGGTCCCTCGGAGTGATAGAGTTCATCTGTTATTTAAAAGCGGAGATTTCTCTATAAAATTGTCAATATGTTGGGGAAATGAACCAATAGTTATTGGATCGTGGTGAAGAGTGACTTCTTTCTCTCTCATAATCAAGGAATGCCCTGGATGTTGAGATTAAAACTGAGACTGCATTGATTTGGTCTACCAATTGAAGTTTACAGTGAGCAGTAAGATAACAGTTGTGGGTAAAGACAGTCATGTCGTCAGGTATCTTCATCAAGAGTGGAAAAGAGCACGAAACAAATAGACAGAAAGAGGAAGAAGCCTCTCTGAGAATAATTTGAAAACCACATTCATTTACCATTGGAATTTGAAGCGAACCTTTCTTGTTCAATTTGCTAACATGTTATTTGTATGCGGATAATCACAGACAGTTCAATCTGGGCCTCAATCGGATTATTTCGTTCGTACACCAGCTGAGATGCTTGTTCAGTTGCTCGCTGGGATTTGTGATTGTAATTTCAAGGGCCTTGTGTGCAGTGAAGTTGGATTTAACAGTGGAATTAGTGTGAAATTGGCGCATAAAGTGAAATGTTAAGGGAAATACCTCGTAAACGTTTGACCTGATGACCAGTATTCCTGCCTCCCATAATGATTACCGAAGGTACGCGTATCCTTCTCACACTTTGAAATTTATCAGTGAGCGATTGAGCTCTGTAGTAACGTGTATATGTTCCTAGTTGAAAATGTGTTCCCAAGTGCTGGAGTATGCAGCGAAAGTTACGGAAAACAGAAATGTGAGATAGAAAATAATGCCTTTAGAGGTCGGAATGGCGTTAGAAGGCAAGGAATTCCCAGCGGAGGCAGCCCGTGGACGGGCACTATGATTCATTTCACTTTGTGCTTTGGCATCACATGAATTTTTAATTCCAATGTGTGTGTGGTAGAAACATGGGAAGAGGCTTATGCCGCCGTGTACATGTATGCACTAAAGCTGTCAGAAGAGCTCAGGGCTGTTACTTTGCTACCAATACTACTACAGCCTGTGACAGCAGTCATACAGGAGAGAAGATGCTGTCTCCGCGGTTGCGGCGGTGAAAGCTGTTTGTCATATCCTCTCGGTATGTGCACATAATGCCGCACACATGCTAGGTCGCTGTAGTTGTGAAGACTTTTGCGCACGGTGTTGCTGTGTGGATTGGATATGTGTGCTTCTTCACCACGCACTAATTGCTACCACTGTTGGAATCAGCTGTGTAGAATCGCAAATGAGGATTTTCATTGTCAAATAATGGTTTTGCAGCAATGATTTCAACTTGATGGCTATATAGGCTTTACTCATACAAGCAGAAATGATGTGGCAGACAAGTCCTTTTAGGAATTATTAGCCATAGTAGCGTGTTCCGTGGACGTGCAGAGCGTGTCGTAACTCTGGATTTAAGTCATTTGAGGCAGTCGTTTCCTGTCGTGAGTGAACTTAATAGCATCAATTAACATATTGGCCAAGTCCACTCTCATGCCCGAAGAAGACTTCGGGGGTTAATTTCTACCGTGAGTTAGCCCCTGTACAGCGAGGAGACGTAAAATCGTGTTAATTCCGGCAGCACGAGCGGCATTAGCTGTCACACAATGAAATTCGTCTGCGCACATAACATACACAGCGACGGAATAGCAACCGCAGTCATTGCTCTCCTGCTTGCAATGCGGAACACCGGAACTGTCACAAGTCTGGCGGTGTAGCTGTATACCAGTGCTCCATCAACACATACATAATAATCCCTGACCTAATGCAGTGCATGGAGTCGGGAACAAGTCTTTGGTATCAGAAAGAAATTATTATGCCCACCCAGAGAATGTCGTAAATTTAAACACCTGCTTTGAATTAGTGAGGGTATGAAGAGAGCAAGTTTGTGCTAATTATTAACAAGAAAGCTCTGTATAAAAGTGACCCAAATTATGAATTACGGGCCAGATACACTTAGTCGTGAGACATCTCACACACCTCAACACACACGCACACATAGACTCATACTCGGTTACACGAGCCTGTTGGTAATGTTGTCCGTGTAGTATGTGTGAGTCCGTCCTTAAAAGTAAATTGCTGCTGGCGACGAGAGTAGTAACTGAAAGCAAGCAAACAAAGCGGCTAGGAGTTTCTCGTCACAGAGTTTCCTTTTTTCCGACCATTTTTAATTTAATTGAAGAGCAAACATGATTTGACCTCTAATTACACGTGCCGCGCTCCCATCACAATTCCACTCATATATAGCTGAATACTTGCAGAGGGCGAGTCAAGCTCTGTCTATATATGTAGTCTCCGATGTTTACTCTTGCCCTCATTTAGATCTCGTTTACGACGCGATTTAGACGGAAAATGATCTTCACCTTTGTCCTAATGCTTGCGTGCGGATATGTGGGGATGCATTATCTTTGCTCTAAGTGCCGGCGAGATATCTTGCTAATGTTTACACAATGTTAGTGCATTGCTACTTGCTACACATAAATGACATGACTTCGTGTCCCTATGAAATGAGACAGAATGACTGCAGAGGACGACGACGACAACGACGATGTGGTTTTTCGCAGTCATGTAATGGTTGCATCATCGTCTTCTTCATGATTTCCTCGTAGATTCCAGAGAGAGAGAAGTTGAAAACGTGTCCTGTCATCGGAGCACTAACATTTACACTTGTGCGTACAATACATGCGCCCCGTACAAAGGCCATTGCATTCATTCCTCGTTCTCTGACAATACATTACATTCAGGTTGGTAATTTCAAAGTGAAGCGGAATGTTTGGTGTGGGTATGTATGTGTGTCTTACGACAAGCTGTAGTTGTAATTAAGTGCTGTACGACTCCATAATCCCGAATTACATTCAAATATTTATGCAAATGGCTTCGTGTTCCTACCCATTTTGACATCATGAAAGAGTGTGCGGAACTGTTTTGTATTGCATCGGGTTAGGTAATATGATGCCTCTGTACTCTGTACCCAGTCGGAGGAGTGGGTTCCCATGGGCTTGTTGATGCATAAAAGAGCGTCCATGATACATGCATACGTATTGGAGGTGGGTATAGTTTATGTTTTTACATTTGTGTCCTTAAGCTCCTCTTCCTCTTCACCGTACACGGAGATTGTTATTAGTGGGAGCAAGGAGTTGATTATGGCCAGTTTAGTACAAGGATCAGCAATCAAGAATACTTATTATTTTGCTTCCAACCGAATCGTGTTTGACAAAAAAGGCAGCGTATTGTTTTAATGAGTTTCTTTTGACAACAACGCCGAGCTTATCTAAACAGCGCCGTAGAAAACATGGCAGTCACTCCGCACTCGACCAGCTCATCTTCTTCCTATACAATCCTCCCGAATGAATGCAGTACTACGGCATGGACAGGCTGTGTCAATTATTATTCAGCCTTCCCCCTGTGCGTTTGTATGGGGAACTAAAAGCACATCTTTATGACAATGAGCTCGGGACAGTGTGATGGAAGTGTGCGAATAATCACGGCCGTCATCATCATCATCATCCTCTTCATAAGAGGCCTTATCGATGCGGCTTGATCACTACAAGAATGTAGAGACGAGCCGCGCTTTAAAGTTTGTCAAAAGTTCCGCTTCTGCATGCAGAGAGAAAAGAGAGAGAGGACAGTGAATGGAGAGGGACTGAACTTGAAGATGTATGGCATTGCCATTGCCTGTCTTCCTAATCACGACAAAGGTGAAGCGACCAACCAAGAGCATTCTAAAGTGGACTAATAAAGGAAAGCAGTGTAATTTAATCTTGGCACTCGGTGGAACTTTTGTGTGGAACAATAGAAGCTCCTAGAGCTGTTACGGCAACATGAAGATGATGATAATGCAAAGAAGATCGACGACTGTGAGAGAAAAAGAAACAATAGCGAGGTTGAGGGCTGTCGGGACGTACTTTATGCCGGTCTTCGCAATAAGCAGTGTTGTAGAGATGTACTAGAGTGTTTGCTCTTCAAGCGTCGAGACTGCGCGCATTATTCTGAGTGGGTTCAAGTGGCTCGTTTTAAACTGTGTAGCGAAGTTATGGAGCTGTGCTGGAAGATGTAGTTTTGTCAATGTGATCCCACCATGGATTTAGACTCATCACGAATGTAGCCTAATGACAGTTGTAGAGAGCGAGGAGATAGAAAGAAAGGGAGCGAATATGGAGGGAATGGAATACAGTTGTCCAGCTTGAGTGGGCTAATAACGCAGGGACACATGAGAGGGAAGATAATATTACACAATCATCACTACTTGGAACTACTGGTATGTATAGCAATAGTTTTACAGGCTGGAATGTATGGATGCTCGCCTGTACGAATCGTTTCCTGACATTCCCCCTGTGGCCATTTACAGTCTGAACGTACTGCGGATTCTCCTCTCCGAATTCTGAAATTGACAATTAGACCCGCCATTTAAGAGACGTAAGCGGAACGTTTTCGATTGAATTTACACGTCTTTACGGAAACCTTCACTATGTGCTCTTACGGGGTGCAATTCTTGTGATCCCAATGCGTACCTTCCAAAGAGTTTGCTACGTATATGAAATCTCGAGAGAGTGAGAGGAAGAAGAAGCGAGGGGAAGCTAATGTGCTTTGCGACCTCCATTACCAGCGACGGCCAATAATTATACCTTGTGATACATTTTGTTGTGTTACATGGGCTGTTGCATTAGGCTGGAAATCATATCCTCTTCCTTTGTGCGATATATACTACAATATCATGAAAACAAGTGGATTGAGAACTGATGGAACGTGATAAAGTCTCACATCCACACACGGAGGTAAAGCATTTTTACACACTCCTCATATAACACGTAGAGAAGCTGCAGTCCATCTGCTGCTCCGTGTGTGCGTTCGAAGTCGGCTTGCCTTCAAGTAGGTCAGGCAATAATAATTATGGCTGCGATTACGCCATATGCTTTCAATTTTGATAAAAATCTCCCGACCTTCCATTACGGGGAAGAAAAAGTCTGTGTGGAGGTATATAGAAGAGGTGTAATCCTATCGTATCATCTTCATCGTCATTATCCGAATGATTCGGTATTTGTGTCTATAGGTGACGTAGACTTGTGAAGATTTTAGCGCGAATGTGCGAGAAAGTAGAGACAAGACGGAGGCCGCCCAAGGTCATCTAATGGAATGAAATTTTTCCCCGCTGTAACATTCAACAAACAGATCCTTTGAAAGCTTCTTTTGCTCTACTTGAGTCGTCAGTGATGTGTGTGTGTGTGTGTGCGAGAAGGAAACGCGGGCGTAGAGAAAGAAATGCATACTATGTACGTGGATTGTGTGGATGGTCACTGTGAGATGCTTTTGGTCTTAATGTAAAGCTTCCACGGCTCCATTCCTTTATGTGGTGCCAAGTTTGACAATACGTGTAGCCTCAGACACGATCCACTAGTGTGACAATCCTCCCTTCTGAAACATCTTGAGGGTCATATAGCAGGAAATTGTGGTGTGATACTGGAGGACCAAGGTTGGGTGCATTAAGTAACACTAAAGCCATATGGCCACATTCTCTTTCTCTGTCTCTCTCTCTGCGTCCAAGCTCAGATGAACAGATAGAAGACACAATGGGACTTTTGTAGTAAAAATAGAGCTTCCTTTAGGGAACCTTTCCATTGACTTGCTCCTTCCAGATCAGCCAAATGGAGTTTTTTTATTTCTTCTGGACATAGTACATGGCTTCCTTCTTCTCTCACACTCAGCAGAGATTCTTCCCGTGTTTTTTCCACCTTTTAGGAAAAACATACTCAAGCCGCAGACTTTGTGTGGTTTAAAGCACACATATACAAGTATATAAGGGAGACCAAGTGAGAGAGCACTACTGCAGCTTTGTACAGGCTATTGCCTCCGGTATGTTCTTATTCATTGAGAGTCAAGGAGACTGTGGGACGACTACGATGACGATGACTCTCAGTGACGAGGATGGATGAGTGTCTATGTATGCTGTATGCAGAGCATTGGAGGGACTGTGAAGAACAAAGAACATCCAAATGGCAACTCAAATGTAAAGCATGGCAGCCCCAGCACTTTACATTAGCTGGTTCCATGCTGATATAAAGGAAAGGCTTTCGTTTTCTTTTTTCTTTTCCTCCTCGGCTATGTCTCACGCACACACACAGAGTCACGGTGAACCTATACGTTCGTTTGTCTAAAATAGGTTAATCCTCAACGTATTCGTCTTCAGCTTAGCTCCCTTCGTGGTTGGTGGTGGTCGTTGTTGTTGTTATAAAGCCGAGGAGAGAGGAAGGGATGTGCAGGATCGCTCAAGGGTTCTTTATTTTCCATCTTATAATCTGCTTGTGTTTCTGTCTGTTCCTTACATATCTGTGGGAGTTGTACTGTCTCGCTTGTTGCCTCGATGGAATTGGATAGAGAAACTGAAGGATATCTTCCATTAGGGTAATCATCACGCAAACACAACATGGTACGTAGACGTTAGGGCCCTCCAGTCATTTACTCCAATGTACATAATTAAAGTTAGCCACGGCGTACGCCATTCCTTCCCATGAATTCGACTCATCATCGTCTTCGTCTTGATGATGATAGCTTCACCACTACTATTGTACAGAGCTAATGGTTTCCTAAATCTTCAACCATATTCTCTGCTCTCTTCACATTGCAAACATGCTGCACAAGCCGGATGACAGTTAAACTTGTGAAAATGCTGGCAGATGCGGAAATGTACACTCCATGTTCCATGTATCTCACACTTGAGCTGAGTTGATAAAAAGCCCTCATGTGAAATTGGTTAGAGATTGCGAGTGGTCAGACAAGTCTTTCCAATGTAGGAACCATAAATTGCGAACGCCGAGCGTCATTAATTTGACCATTTACACACACCACTGTCTATCCTGCAGATTTTGGTGTGGGGCATCGGTGCTCATTTTCTGTAATTGGAGGCCCCAAGTTGAGACAAAAAAATCAGCGAGTTATGAGGCGGAGCTAGTGGGTTGTCAACAAGTGCTGCTGCAATGCACAACGTAGATTAAAGCATACATAACGTGTGTCATTGTGTCAGGAGGCGAAATTAAATTTAGCACTTATCTATTCCCCTCTGCTTTACAGCCGGAAGGCTTGCGTAGTCAGCAAATAGTTCAGCTTGTGCGAAGAGATGAAGTTAAGAGAGAGAGAGCGAGAGAGAGAGAGGAAAGTGGTGAAAATTAATCTTGTAGAAAATGTGAGGGGCTGAAACCCTATGCGTCAAATTATCACTAATATGCTGGTGGCACCTTTCCAGCCACCTTTAAGTCTTCTCTCTGTCCCAATGATTTCTTGTGTCGATTTGCTCAAAAGTAATTTTCTTCCCTCAGAAAAGTTTCCCCCTTTAATTACTATGAGTTGATGAGAAATAGTATTTGTAGGAACACGTTGTAGAGTCTCTCTACTTTGTAGTTGGAGAAGGAAGTACGAAGGAGCTAACCAGTATGAGACTACTCAATCACAAAATGAATGTAACAATCTTGAACGGTTTCAATGGCAATAATAATAATAATCATGGTAATGGGTGCCAATTGGCCAACTTTCCTGTAGTAGTATTGTCGTCCTCATCGTCATGAGAAATCAGCAGGGGAGTAATATTTGGTAGCAAAAACCAGAACTATTCAATGGGTGGGAAAATGAGGTCGCTCGTCGCCAAAATACATGGCCAGCTCGAAGTACGCTAGCTACAGTGAAATGAACTAGGAATGGTCGTCTCCTGATTGATGGCCCTATTAGTAACTTAAGGAGTTATGCTGTGGGAGCTATAGGGGAGAAGCCCTCAACTCGCGTTCTTTCATCTTGTAAATGTAAAGCAGTAATAATGTGATAATATTAAGCATGTTGGGTGCCGTGAGACGGTGGAGAGTTATTGCCTTAGTTGAGAGGACTGTGTGTGTGTGCAAAGTGTGTAGTATGTGAAGGAAGCCAATGCAAGTTTCAATTGGAAGATTAGGTTTAAGTTGTCTATTCGTTGTTGGATGCAATCGGCTTTTTTAACACCATTGCCACCACTGCAAAGACAGCGAGAGAGTGTATATGGAAGCCATAGTTTATATGATTATACTGGCTGGATATTATGAACGTGTGAACGTGTGAGAAGACAGCCGAAGAGACTAGTATTACGCATCAGTAATGAATAGACTGCTTAAGTGCTGGTATAAACGGATGAATTTATTGCTCTGAATCGTATTTCACTGCTGTGAAATTGCATTTGCTAGTGAAAGCGGAGGTAGAGCTCTATCTATATATGTGTGGGATGCGTGGAGACTCTACTAGTGAGGGTTGAATTGAATTTCGGTGTCGGCACAGAAGCAGTAAAAGTGTAATGAACGAGCTTTGAATATGTATAGCGTTAAATGGCTACCGGATTGGATGGAGACGGCGACTGTTACTGCGGAAAGAGGAAGGAATCAGTTTTAACCAGTTTCTGCTCTTGGTTATCATCATCATCATCAGCAGAGCCACCACTGCTGCTATCATCTGTATATGTTGTATACAGAAGGACAGAAAGAGAGAAAGAGCAGAGTATTAGAAAAGCTCGTCTGAAGAGAGAGTCTTCTGCGTGATTCGATAAAATTAACTGGAAATTGCCCCTTTCGTTGAGCACTTGGTTTCAGAGGTGCGGGATAAACTCATGTAAAACTTTCCCATGGGCCTTATACTCATTTTTGGTAGAGCGCGAATTTACGGGGAAAAATAAGCTGAAACTTGCCATAAATAGCTAATGAGTCTCGCTCTTATAGATAGATACAGAACGGTTGTATATACGAGCCTAATGCACTTATATGCAGACAGGCACACACACCCTTCGCTTTCGTTGTATCGTATCTCCCTCTCTATCCTCTCTCATGAGTGGTGTAAATTGGAACATCGATTTCCAGTAAGAGACAGAGAGAATTTTAGTAGCTGAATCAATTTCAGCAAATGATATTAATTTTCAGACGGGAAACAATTTAGGAAGTGCACTTTGCCCAACAACATAACGAGCTGAAATGCCGCGCAGGTCTATGGGACCTAGTGGCATCCAATTTTATTTCCAGGTCACGGTGTAGCGTTAATGCTGTGAACAAAGGGTTCAAATTTAATTCTTTTAAATCACGGAATCCATTTAATTGGAGGATAGTGGGGATCGACTGAGTGGGAAAAGTCCGAAGGCGAGCACGTTTTATATTTTAGGGTCAGACAGGAAGTCGTGGAGCGGTGAAGATGCAGAGAATGCTCGTATATATCTATAATGCCAAGTCGTGACGACCTGAATGGTGTTCAACTCATGTTGCTTGATGAAGATGATGACGACGACAACTAATCATTGTTTTGTTTCTTTCTCTCTTTGCAGATCTGAAGGAGGAGGATTTGTAAAATCGGGCAAGAATGCGCGTCCCGTCATTACTTAGGATGACAAATGGGGACGGCGCTCTCCTGCACGGCGGAGGCTCTTCGCCGTGGCAGCGTCATGCTAACAGCCCCGGCACCATTAGCCTGGCCGTAATTATCATTTTGGGGATATTAATTAACCAAGGTTGCTCCGCACCACCATCCCCAGATCTTGTCGGCAGAGAGTCTGGAGGAGCCATCATGACTCAATTTGTCACCATCAACGAGTCATTCGTCTTGAAACATTTGGCCGTAGATCCGTTCACAGGGAGAGTATATGCGGGAGCTGTGAACAGATTGTATGAGCTCGACGGGAATTTAAGATTGGAAGCGACGGTGCCAACGGGTCCCAAGATGGACAATCCAAATTGTCATGCAAGCGGGTGTCGGGAGGATACGGACAAAAGTGAGGCCATGATGTGGACCAATAATGTGAATAAAGTGTTGGTGGTGGATCCCACCTCACGTGCCCTAATTTCCTGTGGTTCAGTGGCTCAGGGAGCGTGTCATAAGTACAATTTGACAAATATTACGCTGGCTCCGGAGTTTGCCCCACATGCAGTGGCAGCAAATGATGAGACGTCATCTACATTTGCATTCATCGGACCCGCAAAATACTCCATGTGGGCAGTGTCAAATGTTCTGTACGTGGGAACGACATTTACCAACAATGGGGACTACCGCCATGACGTCCCTGCCATCTCCAGTCGCAACTTGTATAACTTTGACTACGCCGAGTATTCCTTTGCTAAACAGTCCATGCTGCGAATTGATGTGAAATACAGGGATCACTTCCTGGTCAAATACGTCTATGGTTTCAACGCGAGCAATTACGCTTATTTTGTGATCGTTCAGAAGCAGTCCTATCTGCATGGGTTCGAGGAGCAGGGCTACGTGTCCCGACTGGCTCGCACCTGTATCACGGATGCCAACTACGATAGTTACACGGAAGTCACGTTGGAGTGCAACGGCCTCAATAGCATCTACCGCAGTAATAATCACAATAGCAACGCTGCAAATAGTTACAATATCATTCAAGATGCAAAGATCATCCCTGCCAGAGAAGACTTAGCCAAGAGTCTCGGCATCAACAAGGGTGATTTGGTCTTTGTCGGTGTCTTTGCTCAGAGTAAAGGGATCACAAATGAGCCAGGTCCCGAGTCTGCCGTTTGTATCTACTCCCTCCGAGATATTGAGACGAAATTTACCGAGAACATTCACATGTGCTTCAATGGAACCGTAGAAAATCGGAATATGGACTACATCTCTGGACCCATCCTGGATGGGAAATGCTTCGAACCTGGAGTGAGTATATTTATTTTTTTCTCTCTCTATTTCTTTCGCTCTTTACCTCCCACCACCATCATCGTCATCATTCATTCCTCAAATCTTGCTGATAGCTTTAATAATCTCTCAACATTCTTTGGGTACCTAGCCAGACGAAAGAGATTGAGTGAGTGAGTGGAGTGATTGTAATATTTTTTCCAGTAAAATTTACGGCTCAGAGCATCGTAAGCCTAGATATTTTTACCTTATTACTCCCTAATATTCAATCAGCCCTTCTTCTTTCTCTCTCGCCTTTCTTAGTCAGGCATTATATATGTGCTATGATGTAAGATGTATCCATGAGATTTTTCCGGCTCGTCGAGCAAAGCTATGTACAGTTGTTACAGGATCTCTCTCTCTCCCATTTTTTACCAGGCAGGCACACACAGAAATACAAAAGTGGAAAGGATACGGTGAATTCAGCGTAGAATACCTAACACAAACCATTCAGGGTAGGCTCATTAAAAACCTTTTACTCATTTTCTTAACAAAAGACTCCCCATCTGATCCGTGTAGTTTTTCTGGACCCTCCTGAAAGAGGTTTGAAATGCCGCTGTTGTGGATCCATACGAACTTTTAGTTGAGCTGGAAAGCAGTGGGGCATCTCGTTGGATAACAGACGGTGGAGGAAAAGAGTGGAACTTTATCAGGTCCCTTGTTTTGGTATCGTGCAGTGTTTGTACACATAGAAATATTATTACTATCATTATGGAATAGATAGTTTCCCGAGGACTTTAAAAAGATGATGCTCTCACCCATTTCTACTAACGACATTTTTGGGTACTACGGTAGCCCCGTGCTGTGTATATGGGTGTGTGTTTGTGCCTACAGTGCACTGGTGCGTTCCCGTCCTTTTCCGTTTTCTTTGACTACAGATGCCACACGAGAGGACGAACACACACATACCCACAAAGCAACTAACTAAGAAGTGTATAGTTGAATTTTTTTCTCGCCGGAGACCACTTAGCTGCTCAAACCGTGAGTAACAAAGAAGTTGGCATGTAGACAGATTCATTTATTTCAGATAAGGCTCACAGAGTGAGCGTAAATGAACGTCTTCCCTGAGGGTGAGTGTAGAAGTATACACACAGAGGCTTGTGTAATGCACTTTTTAGGCAAATCGGTGTGGAGCTCCATTTGGTCATTTTCCATAAGATACGCTTTGAGATAAGAACCATTAGGAGCAATTTGGATCAGAGCCTCTCTCACTAAGTCACTCACTCACTTCACTCTTCCATGCTTCCCATACATTTCTACACTTAATACACCTCTGGCTAGATCCCGTATATTACGTACACTCGTATAACTTGTGTAGGAACTGAAAGTTCACATTTACTTGAGCCTTTGAATGAGGGAAAATGATCAAGTTTTTTTCTCTCCCTTACTCCTCTCTCTCTCTCTGCAAAATCCTTATAAATTTTATATCTTTAGAATCCCCCTTTAGTTGCATTTCAATATGAAGTTTTAACAGACTCTTTCACTCAGTCAGTTGAGAGCTATAGGAATGGGGTTCGTGTGGAAGCGGTCATAGTAAGTTGAAGGAGCTTTGTGTGAGTTACTTTGAGCAGGAGTATTAGTAGTAATAGTGAATTATATTCTTAACATCTGAAAACGTTCGTGGACCTAATCGTATTAGAAGCATCGGGACTGCGGATAATCTTATTGACTCTAGCTGCTTTCAAATTGCTGATTAATATAAGCCCTGTCGTTTTAATATCCTCTGACTTACTCCTCTCGCACTCTCTCTCTCTCTTTCCTTCAGCCATTCTTGCAAGAACTCGATAAGAATTTCGATAATTGGATCGATCCCTCAATTGCTGCTAGCTTTGCTGCTGCTATACGAGTCAAGTATTCAGATTTGTACGTGTTAGAATGAGGAAGCTGGGAAATCCGTTCAAGCGGACGAGGCAGAGTTGTGTAGTATTGTATAGTGAGGGAAAGAGAAATCTAATTCAGTGGAGCAGTAGGAATATAGTTAGATATATGTCTGTGTGTATTAAAGGAATGAATTCCGCTGTGAAGCTTGACGCGTTATGATATTATTGCATTATTTAATTTTCATTCTTAGTCTTCGTCTACTTTTTCGTCGTGATTAGTTGGTAGAGAATTTATTTTCCGACCTCCCGGCGCTTTTAATGGCTGAATCCCTTGGCTTCTTGTTTCATTTCGTTAAACTCGACTCGAATTATTTGAAACTATGTGCGGAGCAAGTTTAGTTTGAGTTGGAGCTCAAGAGCTTAGAACGTCGCAGTAACAGGAATTTTACATAGAAGCAACGCAGGCAGACTTGCCGGACGAGGTCGACGACAGCAGGGATACGGACAGCAACATCGCAGCCAACTTTCAGAATCAAATTTCTCGCTTGCTCAAAATTGCGTTTGGGTTGTACAAACGAGACAAACGGTGGAGCATTTTTAATTATGACTCGAATTAAGGGGGATAATAGCCGGAGAAATTTGATTTTCCTCCTTTTCTACTATAACTCAAGCGACTCGGTGTGTGTAGCAGGAGTCGAGAAGTAGTTTGTGAAAAAAAACTAATTATCTCATTGAATTTAATTTTAATGAAGACAATCTGGCGAGGTTATTGGGCTAAGTCCTCCTTTGTAATTATTTATACTGAGTCGGCATGCAAGTCTGTATGTGCGCATCTGAGGATTTATATTACTCAATTCTGTGTATTGCAAGATTTTTCAGCGTACATGCAGATAGATTGGAGGAGGTCGACATCAGTTTATGCACCATATATTTGCTAGAATGATTAGAGTAGATCTCACAAGCCATTACAGACTCTTGCTAGGACGTAACAATCGTGTAGCTCTAATTTTTTTTAAAAATATGTAGTGAGGATAGGCATTATTTATTAGTTGCAGTAAAAGTAATGTGAGATGAGCTACATCACCACGCCTATATATTTACTCTCATGTGAGCAACTCGTAGAAAATAGAGGACAAAGACATTTTCAAAACTGGCGAATATTTGTGCGACAAAAGACGGGAGTAATGCTTAGGTCTCACGGTGGTTGTAAATGTAATGTCCGAGTGTATTTGGCAATAAGAATGAGGAGGCGTGTGTGAAGGGACGCATTGAATTTTTACTTCGCTTTTTGCGACCTTCCTGAATCGTAATGGACTCGTAAAACTTAAGAGTATACATTCTGTGCTTCCGTATATGGGAGAAAAGCTTTAATCCTTGCTGGCGAAACTTAAATTTTCCTTTTTATGTCTGTTCACACAGGGAGCCGGGAATATTCCAAACTTTTGTGAAGTTGGGCTGAAAATCTCCGGATCTATTCCCATCGTGCAAACGGCGGCGATCCAGTTTCAGGATACTCTGTTAACTTCGATAGCCTTGGCAGCAACGGAGCAACATACAGTCGCCTTTGCCGGTACCAGCACCGGCACCATTAGAAAGGTAAAGTGCAACTTCCTCACATTAATATTTCAATGTAATCTTATTCACACAAGTGCAAGCGTTCACATTCTCATTTCCGCTAGTTCGTATTTTCCAACCCAGTCAATGAATAGGCTCATGAATGAAGAATTGATGAAAAGTAACATTACATGTATGTATTTCACATGCCAATTGGTGCCTTCGTAAATTAAATGGTCCAAAAGGAGCACTTGGACTAATTCACTTTACTTTTTTATGCATGGACGTGATGTGTTGTGAGTCAGTATTTCGATAAATCTCTAGCATTATTCTCAGCGTGAGCATAGTTTAATAGGAGAAGAAATTTTTGGACAGTGGGAGAAAATCACCTCGTGTGTTGGTAATGTCATTACGCGCTCCTTTGCCTCTGTCTTGTGATGAGGAAAGTAAGTAATCTAGAGCTGTTTCAGCATGAGTTGGTGTACAAAATACCCGTGCGCAGTACATCAGCTGTGGGAAATGTGAAGCGAAATACGAAGGTTTGGTTGAAAGAGCAGTGTCGGTGATTGCGGAAGAGGGTGGAGAAGAAGAAGAAGAAGAAGAAGAAGACTAATTTTCTCTGAGAAATTAACTTGAGCGAAAATAATGTGTGTGAGTGTATTTCACTTGTTGGAACTCCTACAGAATCACCTTCCTCATAGTTTTTCGATTGCGAAGCAAGCATTTATTCATTCATGGAACTGTTGTTGTTGCGAAATGAATAGGGAGTTGCTGAAAAAGATCTGTGTGAATCCTTTCAGAAGTACTAGTAGTGCTAACGCTTGTGTGTGTTAAGTACACGTGTGCAGCCTTTACATGTACTCGTTTGTTGAATGATTAAAGAGGGTAAAAGTCAGTTGCAGGAAAACTGTGAGGAAGAAAGTGTGTAGCTTATTAGAGGAAAACAAGTTACAATATACAACTACAATTGTTGTTTTTGTGCTCAACTCCCAACATTTTGTTCCAAAGGAGCGGTCTGAATGGGAGAAAAAGAAGGCGATACTAATCATAACTGAATCATTTAGAGCGCTGAAAGGATTCGGGTTCTCTCACCGTCCGTAGATTTTTTCCCTGGCTAATGTTTTGGCAAAGGTGAATTTGTGGCGGAGTGATGTGGGTGCATGTGTTGGCTTCATGTTACATTATTCAGTCTGTGCGAGTACGTTGGCAAGGAAATTCAACACGGTACTTATGGTGACTTTTATTTGTTGTTTTCTGCGAAAAGTAGCGGAGCAAATTAAAGTTTCATGGAATACAATGCATTGTTTCTATGGTGGTGCCTAGCTTACGTGTGTATTTACAATGCACGTACATGGGTGTTTTTGTGCTCACATACAGCGAAACATGTCGGGTTGAGATGTGAGATATATATTTCCTCTCTTTTTCTCTCACTCATTTCCCAGAATTCTGATGTGTTCCCGAGTGTGAACATACGCTTCTGCTTTGCTGTTTCACATGAGAGAAATATGACGGTGAGGAAAGGAGAAATATAATGGTGCATATGCGTAGTAGTATATATAGTTGAAGAAGTGAGTAATTCATCCTCCCATACACGCAGTTGCTCACACATTTTCTTATGATATCGATCCATGGTTTAATGATTCAAGCGGATGATGAGATGTTGATAAATTTGACGGCGAAATACTGACTCCTTATACTTGTTAGACTTGATTGCCACTGATGAGGTGACAAAGTAACTACGGCGTATTAGCGGGGACACAGTTGGCTCCAATGTGACTCCTGTTTATCGCAGCCCAAATGACCGTCATATCAGGGAGAGGGACGGTACACACACACTCTCTAACACTCACTAACACACATGAAAATGTCAGCGAAGCGAAAAGGGGACGATGGGATTAGATTTTTCTTTACGTTACGTCTTTGTGGATGCATTTTTTTTATTTTGGCTTTTCCTCGTCACCACATATATACTGATGAAAGCTGGAGACGAAAGAGAGAGAGAGGAAAATGCTCATGGTATATACTCCGCTTGTACACCGTTGCCTTGTTATTCTTCTGTGTGCCTTCCATTTGCCTCTTCCCTTCTCTGCTTCCTGTTCGTCTTAGCTTTTACTCAAGTTGCTTCGGTAGTGAGAGATTATTCCCTGAGTGTGTGTGTGTGTGTGTGTGTGTGTGTGTGGTACTTCCCTCCCAGTCGACATGTGTCTCTCTTATTTCTGAGGCTTGGGCGCTCCCATGTATCGATTTATTTCCTGGCCTCCCCATTTTCTTTTCCCTTGTATTACACAGCAGCTTCTTACATGCAGTCCTTTCTCGTCCGTCGTGAAAACACTTTCACTCCATCATAACTTGAGGACTTCTATGGTGCTGAGCTATTTAAATACATGCTTTTGGCATTTCATGCTTTCGCCCACGTACACACGCATACTCACAAGCGTTATTCGTCCCTTCTGGGTTCTCCCAGATATGCTTGTTGAGTCTTTCTGTCTCCTCTTTAGACTACTAACATGGATGAATGTAAGTGGAAGAGGAAAAAGAGGACAGTTTAGTGAGCTAAGCAGCTCTTTCTCTTTCACCCTCCTCCTTCTCCTTCTGTTTTGCTTGACTTGTACTGAATACGTTTTCTTTATCAGGAACCTTGTTCCTAATAACCTAGCAAGGATGGGAAGTTGGTCTATTTTGTGGTAATTTCTCCACTGTTTTCTCTATTTGTGTGGTGATCCGATGCGTGCATTCGTTGGAAGGAAAAAAAACCAGTACTGGCGCCTAAGTATGAGTCAAATGGACTGTGAAGAAATGCTCCAACCATGCTCTCTTTCCATTTTACTCCCCTCTCTCTCTCTCATACTCTCACATCATTATTGATAGGTGGATTATTCAGCATAAAATTGAGTCCTTTGTGTCGCTTAATATTCAAATCAGGTATAGATTATTCTTTCTTATACATACATACGCGTTTGGATGCTGGTGCTTATGTGAGGGTGCTCCCTTGAGGAATTGTGTGTGCGATTGAGGCACTCCTTATAGACCGTAATGTCATCGATGTGTGCACAAGATTCTTATAGATACTGCAGGCGTATACACGACGGTCTAATTTACTCTTTTCTTTTGTGACATGCTTTGCACATGCTATTAGTCATATAACGCGGTACAACAATGGTATCACACAAGATGTCTATTGAATTCTTTACAACTACTGGACTACATCAGTTGCAAGTGGGACTAGTGTCCGAGGGAAAAAATTATAATTATGTGTGAAGTACGAGTGGAAATGCGCATTGGACCGGTTGACATGCTGAACTGTTGGGTTGTCTGTGTGGCAGATAAGAATTAGACGACAGCATTATGTATGATATATATTTATATGTAGAAGTTCTCATTGCTTGAGCACTGCTGTCTGTATAGAGTACGCAGGGTGGAGAGATGGCTTTTCCTCGGGAGATGCTACTTCGTGGAAAGAAAGACGACAGGATTGATGTTCAGTGTAGAAAGATGAATTGTTGGTAAGCAGCTGAGACGTTGGAGGAATTTGCATCTGGGGACGGTATTGTGTCAACTCAAATTAGGTTTCTTTCGATGTAAAATTTCCCCGAGAGAAAGTATTTCAATTTCATGTTGGAAAAGTACACAAAGGGCATCAAAAAAGGCCTTTCCTCCACCCACTACCCTGAGGAGCAGAGCGGCTTTTCTATCTCCGGAAGCCGCGTGTGCCTACCATGAAAAGGGAAGTGGAGAGAGGGAAATATGGGAGTGTGGACGAGGTTGATGCATATATATTTATATATACATATATATTTGTGGCTCTGGTTTTGTGTGAGAAAAGTTTGCCGCCGCCTGTTATACTAGTACATGTTGGATAAGGCTTTGTAAGTCTCTGTGTGTGCACTTTGCGCATTGTGCATAATGGTACGACGAGACAGACTTTTATGTAGGTAAATGTCCTCAAAGTCGGGTGTGGATGTGTACATGAAAGTTGGACGGGAGGGATGGATATATTGTATGAGTATACTAAAGCTATGGAGACAGAGAAAAATTGGAACTAACCATAGACGTGGTTTCATTATTATTGCCAGTCGCGTTTATTTTCTCCTCAGGCACCCACCTCCTCCCGCCTTCCCTGCATGCATTCATAATGAAGGATTGCTCCTTTGAGGTATTGTTGAGCTTTTTCAAGAGAATTTTCACTGAGGAGCAAGAGAAAAATAGTCGAATGTGCGCCTGCAGTCGCGTATGAGAAAGTAAACGAGAAACCACAGTTAAATTTCGGGCTCCCCTTTTACTCTGAATGCTGCACTCCGAATCGTTGCAACTGATGAGGAGCGAGTATATTTTACGAGGTTGGCAGGCACGAGGTAGAAGCGAGTTATGAGGGAGGAGTTGCGGGTTAAACGCGATATTAGCTGACTTTCACTCCTCTCACTGAGGTACACGATAATGGTGAGCAGTCGGGAGGGAAGAGACTGGTTAATACTTGCGTCATGAGCGCACAGGTTGCATTTAAGGGGGTACGAAGTACAAGCGTGTGGGAAGGTACGGAAGAAGAGAGGACTTGATGCGTTATTATTTCCTCTTACTCAGGAGGATTATCAGGGGGAAAAGTTTGTTCCTCGCCTAACCTCCGAGTTAATTTCACTCGTAAGTTGCCTCTTTAATGACTCCCTGTAATCAAGTCTTATTAATAGGTTGTTAATGTGTGCACCGCACCACTCTGGATGGGATTGTGTGTGGATGTATGTTTTTGTATGCGTAGAACGGTACAATGCATGTGGCTGTGTTAAGTCAGGCGATGTAGATGGGTAATGTGTGGGTGTGTGCGGTGAGTGCGTGTGCGTGATAAGTTAAATAATACAATCAGCATCATTACTCATACCTTAGCACTTTGTATACTTTTCCTCTTGAATTACGTCACTTTAGCTTCACAATGATACGGTCCGGCGTGCCGGTCAGTAACGACCCTTGCGTGACTGCTATTTTCAGGGGGAAAAGTGTATGGTTGAGCCCGGTACCACACTGCACTTACCCATTGAAGATAATTTCTCGCCGCTCCTGGCTTGCTCTTTGCCTGTGGTGAGGAAGTCAGCAGGCGGAATGAGGGCGGCGGACGAGGAACATAAAATTAAAGTGCAACTTCGTCAAGGATTTATTGAATGCGTAATTAGATGCATTGCATTCAAACATACAAACACAGTCACACACATAACGGATTATACACTCCCCGGCTGGCAGGCTTTTCAGTTTCATGAGGTGTAGTAGTGGTAGGACGCCTTGCCCCTCCACTTCCTCTCATTGCTCTCGATTAATCTTACCGCCCTTAAGGTCATGAAATATTGTTGCCGGCTGTGAATAAATTTTCACTTGGCAGGGGAAGCATTCTCTCTGCCACAATTCGCTATTGTGCTTTTTCACCAGTAATATTGCTACATTCTGCATGGAAGCATATAATTCTTCATGTGTAGTTAGAGTGCGAAAAGGAAGTGCAAAGTAATCACTGTCATACCTTCTTCAAAAGTTGGTCCGTGCACATAATTTTTAACATGTTCACATGTCACGATCAAGTCAGAGTGTACATGCACTGACCGGAAATAATATGTAAACATTTTTGTTTGTTACAGCTTTTGTTGTCCTCTGCAAACCGTGTGAATCACTACGAGGACATTGAGGTGGATCCAGGTTATGCCATCCTGCCTGACACGCAAGTTGACCGGAGTGGTCACTTTTTGTACGTTCTGAGTACGAATAAGGTAAGTCTCATTATCATTCAATCGTTGTTATTTTTTTCCTCCATTATTTGTGGCGATGTCCAAACTTTGCCCTTTGCGTATGTTCAACTCGTTGATGTGGTTACGTGAGAGAGCGTGTTCGTGCCACCAACGCCGTACATTACCCTAGGTGGAACAGTGTGTGAGCATTCCATGTGTTGTCTGGGAAACACTCGGAGCATGAAAAGGAACTTGAGAGGATGTTATTAAGTTTGCCAGCTGTCAGGAGAGGCGATGACAGTTGTGAAGAGATGCTGTGTGTGTGTGTGAATTAAAGACTGAGGGGAAAAACCTTGATGCTGTGCATCTTTTTATGACACCTCTAATTGCCATACAATACAAGAGCAAAGTACTGATCTTCATGTCATCAAGTTTTACTTGAGCAATTATACTCTGTATTTCCCCTCTTCCGGCTTCCAGTTGTTGTCTTTTTACACATAACCAGCGCCAAGATGAGCTGGGAACAGATCTCGTGATGGCATGCTTAAAGGACACCGAGTAGTAGCAGTGTTTTACATCTGTCGTAGCCATGTTCAAGGGAACTCGTTTAGCCTTGTTTTAATGTACACGCACTATTACAGCCTGTATTATTACACTACATGGAGTCATAATATGATTGTTTGACAAGGAGTATGACAAGGAATTTAAACAAGATTGAAACACTTCTTATTTACCTGGCCATATGATGGTGATTGCAGTTAGGGCCTAGGGCCTACGTATAAAACTCTCAATTACAAGTGGGGAAAATTCTTTAGCTGACGTTTCATTAGAAGTAAAATCTGCCCTTATATTCTCCGATATGGAGCAAAAAATGTCTAGACATGCTATGCAGCTATAGGCTTGTATTAGGATCTACCTAATTTTATTCCGAATTTTTCACTATGGTGTTATTTAATATTACTATTCACACAAACAAAGGTGTACCTCTTCACGAGGAGAGTGTACAAGTAGATGAAATTAGTTTCACACGGTTCATCATCTTCATTTTAGCCTGTCGCTGTGCTGACGTACGGCTTCATTCCGTTAGAATAAACTGTCATAGAATAAGGCGGGCGAACAATAATAATCATAATCTCATTATAAAGGAAGATGCGCCCTGTTATTATTTGAATTGCCATGTGAATGAACTGCAAGGATCACACACACAGTGAACTAAGAGCGTAGCACATAAATGACCTTCAATTGTGTCGATCAAGTATCTTTGAAGAGGAGTCATGAGGGTTTGGATAAGGAGCAAAATCTGTGATGGTTTATGATGATGGTTTGAATTTCATTGTTGTTTCTTTTTTGCTGCTGTTGTAGGTTACCAAAGTGCGAGTGGAGATGTGTGAGATGCGAACGAACTGCAGTACATGTCTTAGCTCAAGGGATCCCTATTGCGGGTGGTGCTCATTAGAGAAAAGGTACGTTTTTTTTTCATTACATTTGCCGGCATTGACTTGGAAGAAGGAAAAGTTTGACTGTTGCTGTGCCTCACTGTTTCCACACGAACGCTGGAGGGGATGATGGGTATTTGGGTGGTATACTTTGAATTGTCTGACATGAAAAAGTTCACGCCCTGCAGTGGTAGTACGGCGTGCGCCGAGAAAATGTTACGTTTTATCTGAGGATTTTCGCAAAGGTATATAAAAATTTGACGCTGATGGACAGAGAACTTTTTTTCCTGCGGTAATTATAATAAAATGAGGAAGGTGAGACCGGCCAGTATGCGTGTGAGATGTTTGATGAGAGAGCGCGGCGTGTTGACGAATAAAATGTTATTGGTAAAGCTCTTTGTCTTAATTCTTCAATTAAGTGAAAACTGTTTTCGTGTACAGGTGATTGGAAGAAGCTCGATGCTTATTGGATAAAGTTATATGGTTTTTGCCTGACTTGTTGTTGTCAGGATGGTAGCGTGAGAATCCCACATATTTTATTGCTTCACTCTTTGTCAGCTGGTGAGACGCTCAGTGTCGCATGTTGGGTATAATGCAATATATACTCACTGGTAGACAAGAAGCCACAGCAGACTGAGTGAGTGAGAAGAACAGTTGCAATGGTGCCGTATGCCTTTCCCCGCCATCACCGTCCAATGACTCGGAAGGGACTTGAGTAAAGTTTTCTATCGATCTCTCTGCCCTACAACCTCTGTCATACTTTGCCAAAGATGTAACCACAGGCATACACAGAAATAGACTAAAGCGAGTTAAATATAAAAAAAAAGTGAGAGAAAAGTCAAAAAAGTTTGCTGCCATTTGCGAATTATATTTTTCCACTAGTCATTTCAAGAGAATGGCTATGGCTTTTGGTTGTAATGTTATTTGTGCATCTGTACGTACATATAGCCGAGTCAGGGTGGACTGCGTACAGAATGAATTCGCCTTCAAAGTTTCGTTTTCTCTCGCATGAACGCGGAGAAAAAGTGGACAGGTCCTCGATTTCTTTCTCTCACTCTCTTTCTCTCCCTCCCCTCCTACGAGCGCCACTGAGTTCACTTACACATACGTATGTGCGTGCGTGTGAATGGATGTTGTCATCGTAGTTGTCGCATTCTCGTGAATTACATTTGAAATGTGCTAAGTCAGCACTTGCTGCAAATAGGATGAGACAGAGGGTTCAAACTAATTTTGTCCTCAAATTTAGTGAGCCATGGATGTGTATAAGGGGAAACGAGGAGACGACAACGAGGAGGATGAAGAGAAGGGAAAAAGGGAAGTAAATGGGAGGACTGCAGGCTCCAACTGAATGCTCTTATGACTGCCAACATAGCGTTGTCAATGATGCATTATTTATGGAAACTGGGGATGGTGGTAAGACCAAGATTTTCCTCCATGCAAATCAATGGATTTGTGAAAATATTTTTCGTGTATGAGAAGGAAAACCCATTTTGACTCCTGCACCATTTCCATAATTCACTCCACTTGCTTCACAGAGTGCGTAATTGAGCTCGGGAGCTGATAATATGGATAAATTATTGAGCTTGGTAGGGAAACTCGTGGCCCAAATTAAGAGTGTTATCAGGCCTAACTGTTGCCAAGAGAGAAGGTAAAGAGATGCGAGAGAGACAGAGAGAGAGAGAGCTTTGCTGCCATGCTCCCTGGAGGATGGAATTTTTCATGGTTCACCCCGCTGTTGTCCATAGAAGGAAAGAGCCTTTGCGGCTGCTGTGAATGCTTTCGAGTACTACCATCCTCTGCTCTACATGCCGTCCAACTGACAGACGGAATGACTGACGAACTTGCGTTAATTTTCTAACTTGCATCCATATAACCATGTTACTTGGAGCACTACTACTATACATGCCCAGCCGACCTCCTGGTCTCGTGTGAGACATGCACACACAGTTGGAATTTTTCTCCGATGATGAGCTTTGACCGCGAGCCCCAACTGGTCTTTTAATTATGTCAAAAAGTTTTGATCAACTAAGATGAGAATATTTATTAATTCTGCACAGGTGCACGGTGCGAGGCTTTTGTAGGAAAGCCATGTCAATCTCACCGCGGTGGTTAGCAGTTGGATCTGGACAAGAATGCATAAGCTTCGAGAGAGCCCAGCCTGACAGAATTCCTGTGAATCAGCTTGGATCCGTAAGTTAACTGTGGTTTAGTTACATATTACTAGCCTTGAGCCTTCTTCCTTTTTGATTTCCGCCTTCCCTCTCTATTTCTCAAGGCAGTAACCTTTTCATTGTTAGTGAATACCTTCTTTTCCTCGGTATGGCGTCTAAGATGTTTAATAGTGCAGCCATTTTCTCTCTTCCGTTGTGTTGATGTGAGCTAGTCTTTTTCCAGGAAGCTATGCTTCCTGCTGGTTTGTGGAAGATGTATGACTAGTATTATTGGCATTTGAAGTAAGGCAAGCGGATTGCAGTAAAACTGAAGTAACGGAGAAGAAGCAATGGAATTTCAAACTAAGCTCACTTTGGATGTATGTAAATAAATAGTTGATGAATTGTTAAATTGCAGGTGACGTTGGTGATTCGTCCGAATCTTCCGGTAGGAGCAAAGTACAAATGTGTCTTCGGCAATGCTCCTCCCATCGACGCCGAGCTGAAGAGTCTTGGACTGGAGTGTAAAACTCCACCGCTAAACTTCCGCCCTGTGATACCAGAGGACCAAGACCATGTACAAGTGGACTTGGCAGTGCGTTCTTCGGAAACGAACAAGGACTTTGTCAGTCGATCTTTCTACTACTACAACTGCTCCAGACACACACGGTGTCGGTCTTGTGTCAAGTCATCATGGGGATGCAGTTGGTGTGTGTATGAAAACCGGTGTGTCCATGACACGTCTTCCTGTAACTCTTCCTCTGTTGTCAGTGGTGAAAAAGCTGGTCTGCTTCACATGATGCATCAAGTAAAGGATTTTTTCTCACACTTTCCTCCAGTTTCCCTTGCAAAAGGATTCACAGTAGAAGTATTCTTTTGATATTCACAAGAACATTGTAAACGTGTGATTCTTTCCGTTTCCAATGAATTCTGAAAGCTCATTTTCTCGCCCGTCTCCTCCTCCATCCCCTACTCCTCCTCCTCTTTACTTTTTCAACTTCTCCTTTGCATTCATAACACTCTAACATGTCATCCTTGTATGCATTTCTCATTAGAATCCAGCTCAAATGGCAACGCATGGCTCCAGATTTTGTCCTAGAATTAAGGAAACTGCCGAGCCGCTTCTACTTGCCAATGATGTGCCGAAAAAATTGCGCTTAGAAATTGAAAACTTGCCGCGTCAGGTAAGCAAAGATTGAATGTAGCTATCTAGTTGTTAAGGGAAATGTGCAAGACTGCTGATAACGACGATTCTGGTGCATGTACTCAGCCGATGCGGAATCTCTGATTGTGACTCTAATTTATTCCAGGCAAGTCATTCGGACTTTACATGTGTCATTGAGATTGAGGGCACATCATTAAGAGTTCCTGCACACGTGGAAGGGAGTCGTTTTGTAGTTTGTGAAGAAACTAGGGTGAGTCATCTTTACGGAACTGCTTCATTCCAATGCAAACCTATTTCCTCTCTGTCGTTCTATTTTTTTTCCTTTCTTTCTCGCTCTCTCTTTTCCCCTCGCATTTGTGTAGAGATGTTTGGAGAGCAATAGTGCTGAAATTGCATTGTTTTAATAATGATTTTCAGTTATCATACAAATCGCTAGTAGGGGAGTATCAAGCGTCTGTCACGGTTCTATGGAAACAGAACCATCACCTGGATACAACAAATTTCACACTATACAAGTGTGAAATCCTAGGATCCCATCGAGGCCACCCGGACTGCT
This sequence comes from Deuterosminthurus bicinctus, assembly GCA_034698825.1. NCBI lineage: Eukaryota > Metazoa > Arthropoda > Collembola > Symphypleona > Bourletiellidae > Deuterosminthurus > Deuterosminthurus bicinctus. The sequence continues at coordinate 123,251 of JAQIWI010000017.1, forward strand.
CCTTGTGTGTAACTCCGAGTAATGCCAAATATCGGTGCACATGGTGTGGGGAGCAATGCTCCTTCCGGGAGTCTTGCAGCAAAATTCCCGTTTCTAAGTGCCCCAAACCGCGTATCGATGTGGTACGTTTTTCTGTCATTACACTCTGCATCCCTTCTGTGGTTCTATGGAAATCACTGAGTTCACCATGTTTTCTATCCACAGATAAAACCATTAAGTGGACCTATGGAGGGAGGAACATATGTTACTATTGAAGGAAGTGACTTGGGCCTTAAGGAAGAAGATGTCCGGGGAAAGATTCATATTGGCACGGTGCCTTGTGAACTGGTAAAGTATCAGGTATGTCCGGATAATGTGCTCCTTGTGACTTCTGGGGTAGGATGAAAACGGATATTTAATTTGCGCTTCTTTTCGTTCTAGGTCTCTGTCCGAATAGTCTGTAGAACGGGACCTGTTGACAGGGAAATGGATAGCACCATACAAGTTGGTAATGCCGTGGGTTACACGAACTCAACTGTGAAATTTAGTTACAAGGTGTGTAATCCAACATAATTAATGACGTTTTGCCTGTTTTGAAGAACATGCACTGATGGTATTTCATTGTTCAATGACAGAATATAAAGTTTACTGGGATCACGCCAAACAAAGGTCCTCGAGGAGGAGGGACTCAACTGACAGTGGTTGGGACGCATTTGAACATTGGCTCAAATGTGTCAGTAATACTGCAGTCATATCCCTGCAATGTGAACAGCAGCCACTCTTCCAATTCTCGCATAACCTGCACAACTTCGGAAGCGGCAACCAATGAGACTATCACTAGAATCAAGCTGACGATTGATAATGCAGTTCGAGTGCTGGAAGGACCCGAATTATTCCGCTATATTCACGATCCGACCATCATCGAGATCAAACCACTGAAAAGTTTTGTTTCCGGTGGTCGGATGATTACTGTACATGGAACAAATTTGGATGCGATCCAGAGTCCGGAAATGGTCGTCTATACTGACAGCCACACACCATTTATAATCAACCGAACGGTACGTTCTCATTTTTCATGTTGCTCACGAACAAACCGAATAGCCTGAGTTCCAGTGCAGTTTTGCGAGCAGCTTCAAATTCGAGTACGGATACAAATCTGACCAAGAGTATGTGTTTTTCTCCTCACGCAGACTTGTGTTGTAATCAATCCGACACAAATGGAATGCCCTTCACCACCGATCAATGTTGAATTCGAAAGACGAATGTCAGAGGCCTCTAGACTGACGGCACGTGGTGCCGCCCCCAAAAGGGAACGCGGATTGGAAGCCTCTAAAAGGATTGGGTTCATTATGGATGGTGTTAGCTCTGTGCAGCGTCTAGAAAACTATTTGCCACAAGACAAATGTGAATTGGTGTATGTGGAAGATCCTGTAGTCACTCCATTCCCTGACGGCGTGAAGCTATACAAAGGAGACACTATCGTGATTGAGGTTAGCCTTGCATCTGATTATTTTCTCTGTCATGTAAGCTTAGATTGGATTACTACCTGCAAATCCCTCGGTAATCAGACCGAAGAGGAGGGTGGTTGTGTTCTCCACTTAATTTATGTATTCTCATTTGTCGACATAGGGTATGCACTTGAATGAGGCTTGCGACGAGACGGATGTAACAGTTCTCATCGGAAACCAGAAATGTAATGTGACATCACTGGCTCTAACCCAGTTAGTCTGTACACCTCCTGACCTGCAACCGCCAGGAACGGATGACTCCCGACTACCAATGGTGACTGTGAAAGTTGGCCAGTTTCTCAAATATCAGCTGGGATATCTGCAGTATGAGCTGACAAAAACAAGCGTATTCCCTGTTGAAGCATACTGGATCGCTGCAGTGTCTGCCATGATTCTCTTGGCATTCTTTGGAGTTGTTGTCTTCGTATACCGCCGGAAATCAACCCAAGCTGAACGGGAGTATAAACGAATTCAGATTCAAATGGACACTCTGGAAAGCAACGTCCGGTCTGAATGTAAACAAGGTAATTCGACCCAAATGTTGGAGAATTCTACTTTTACCATAGAATAGCCAACTAATCATATTTGTGTCCTTGTGACTTACAGCATTCGCGGAACTCCAGACTGACATGCGAGACTTGACTGCAGACCTGGGAGCATCAGCCATTCCATATCTTGACCATAAAAATTATGTCATGAAAGTGTTCTTCCCTGGTGTGACAGAACATCCAATTCTGAGAGATCCGAAGGTACGTGCAATGGAGGCTAAACTTACATGACATAGATGAAATTGGACTTATGATTAATGTTTGCTTGGGTAACTGCAGATTCGAGTGAATGGTCCTTCCACAAACTACGATGCCGCTATGACGCAGTTTGAAATGCTTTTAAATAACAAATATTTCCTTCTCGCCTTCATTGAGACTCTAGAGGGACAGCGGTCTTTCAAGCTTCGTGACAAGTAAGTTTGAATCCAAAGGTGTCACGTATTATTTTACACTTTTGATACTCAGTGCATTTCTAATTTTCCAGGGTTAACGTAGCGTCCCTCCTTATGATAATCTTGATGGGGAAAATGGAATATGCTACAGATATTCTGCAAAGCTTACTCCATCGACTTATTAACAAATCTGTTGGAACCAAGTATCCGCAGTTAATGTTACGTCGGACTGAAACAGTTGTTGAGAAGATGCTGTCTAACTGGATGGCACTGTGCATGTATAACTACCTCAAGGATCATGCTGGGCCGTCCCTATTTCTCATGTTCAAAGCAATCAAGTACCAAATCGAAAAAGGGCCTGTGGATGCTATCACCCATGATGCTCGTTACTCCCTTTCAGAGGAACGCCTACTACGGGAACCTATTGACCATAATGTGATCGTAAGTTTAGCCCTGAGACCTTTTTTCTCTCTCCTCCTGTTTGTTCGTGGAAATTTAATTTACTGGCCTCTATCGATCGTAGGATGAATCGTTGCTTGAAAAGTTATGCTGATGAATTCTCGTTCTTTGCAGACAATCCATCTTGTTCAGGAAGATCCTTACTATGAGAAGATTCCCTACCAATCGTATCAAGTATGTTCATTAATACACTTTGGAATTCTGTGTGACTAGACACTCTAAGATTTAGCTAGTAGTTGGAATTCACCCACCCATGATATGAAACTCATTGTAATTACCAATTGGATAGAATGTTTTTAATTACAATGGATGGAATGATAATTTACAGACGTTTCAAGTCATGCAAGATGAGCTAGATGAGAAGATTCAATGCAAAGTCTTGGATTGTGATACGATTTCGCAAGTCAAATGCAAAATATTGGACGCCTTGTACAAAAATACGCATCATAGTCTGAGACCATCCATTCACGATTTGGATCTGGGTAAGGAACGATACAGAAAATAGTTTTTTTTGGTCCAATTACTGTAAGGAGACTTTCACAGTGATGCAAGGAATGTCTCAAGTATGGCATCTCATTATTTTGACAGAATGGAGACATGGTCGAGGAGGTCATCTAACGTTGCAAGATGAAGATTTGACATCGCGAGCTCTCGGAGAATGGAAAAAAGTCAATACACTCGCTCACTATGGAGTGAAGGACTCAGCTGTGGTGTCCCTAGTCGCTAGACCAAATGACACTTGCACGAACATGACTTTGTGCAAACAGAAGCAATATAATAACTACAATAATTGTAAGTGACCTCACGAACTTGGTTGATATTTCTTGACTTGTGACGATGGGATAGTTTGATTGAGAAACTTGTGGAATTACAGACTCTGGTGCCTACCTTAACACAACATTATCACGTAAGGGTGGCGTCGGAAACGGTGTTGGGATGAGCGTGAGGGAGCGAGAGTGCCCAATGTTTCATCTAGTACGACCTCAAGAAGACAGCATTTCTGGATCCACGCCAAGGAATGACAGAACACATAAGGCCATTCCGGAAATTTTCCTTACTCGCCTCTTGTCCACCAAAGGAACGATTCAGAAATTCGTGGATGACTTCTTCGAGACCATTTTCACTGTCAATGAGACTCTGCCATCTGGGATTAAATGGCTATTTGACTTGCTCGACGAAGCTGCAAGACGGCACAACATATTGGATCCTGAAGTTGTTCATGCTTGGAAATCTAACAGGTCTGAGAGTGGTTCCATTGCACTGTTTCTGTTAACATGTCATTACTTCGGAAGTTGGGCTGTGTTCCAGCTTTTTCCTTTATGCCCATCCTCTCTATGCTGTTACTGTTCACAAGGCTTCAAGACGATGGATGACTCACACTTAAAGTTTAATTACAAACTAGTTATAAATGAAGTGAATGATAATATTTTCTCGATATTTTCAGCTATCCACTGCGATTCTGGATCAACTTCATAAAGAATCCCGACTTTATATTTGATGTTGAGAAGAGTGGTACCGTGGAAGCCAGTCTCGGCGTTGTCATGCAGACGCTGATGGACTCGTGTTCCACATCCGAGCAGAGACTGGGCAAAGATTCGCCGTCGAGTAAACTTCTTTTTGCTAAGGACATTCCTCACTATAGGAACCTAGTGTCAAAATTTTATGCCGATATCAAGGGCTTGCCCCAGATATCCGATCAAGAAATGAACTCTTCTATGCAGCAGCTGTCGATGGCCCATGTCGCTCACTTTGACCATGCTGCGGCTTTGAAGGAGCTTTACATTTATGTTTCACAGTACAACACCCAAGTAAGTGAAAGGAACCAGTATACCTGATTGTATGCAGCAATTTATTCCGTTCATGATTTGATGCGAAGATATGTATTAATTGATTTAATTCCATTCGCAGATCCTTGAAGCTCTTGAAATGGACCCGTACTGCAAGAAAATGCACCTGGCCCATAGGCTGGACAATGTCGCCTGTACCCTAGAAGGGGAAGAGACGTCGATGTGCTGACATAAGGGGTCGCCCTTGGGCCCGCCTTCATCATCAAACTGTGATATTCACACTACTTTCTACCACACTTTGCTTCATGACTATCCGGATTACCTCCAGCAGTCCCAACGTTCCCTATACCGTCATCAGTCTCAGCCGTATTTTCACATGGATGCCAATTCGCATTTGCTCCAGTGAAAGGAGAGCCCTCCGGAAACGACTGAAAATGCTACCTCCCCAAATTTTTATATCAAACGTTGGCTGATCTCTGCTTCTATTATTCATTATTATCAAGATGAAGGTGCCAAGGGCGACGAGGATAAAGAACTGAATTAAGACTATCATATATATTATGTGACGCGAATTTTCCCTGTAAATAATTCTCGCATTTATTTAAGACTTAGTCTAATGAATACTGAATAGTTGTCAATGTTAGTTATTGTATAAGGAATTATATCTCGTGATTCACACATGTATGAGAGGCTGTTATGTGGTTATTAAGTCATGTTATTACCGTTTGTGTAAGTATTATTATTAAGGATTTAATGGTAATTGTGTTTATTAATTTATTTCTTCATATGTACATCATACAGATGATGACTCAATGTCAAGCTCTTATATATAAGAATGCCATTGTCCTACACTGTGTGCCTACATAATTGGAAAGACCATTTGTAAATTTAGAAGTTGAGAAAAATTAGAAAATCCAAAGGGATGCACAAACAGTAAATATCCAATTTAAGAAAGGCTCATTGGGAATGTGGGCAGACCTTTGCTCTCTGTTTTTTATCTTTAATTTATGCTGTAGCTTTAAGCAGGTAGATGTAGTATTGCTTGTTTTTTATGTTATCCTCTCGGATTTCAATTTACTGAGCCAAATTATCATGCAGCTTCATTATTGATTGAAGTTGACGACTTTTGTTGACTGAGGTTATTCAGCCGTAACCTGAACCCATGGTTTACCGCTGTTATGCCAGTAGTAAAGTATCGTGCTCCTGGTGGGGATTGTCGAAGACAGAGAAGAAAAAATATTAAACTAAGTTTTACCCCTCGTCACATTTGAGGTGATGACATAGTGATCTTTGGAGCCGATTTCATTTTTTGAATGCTTCTTTTTGGACGACACTAGAACCGGCACACGCCATGGTTTTAGAATGCACCCAAGAAATGCTCTGGTTGAACCCCGTTTAACACCTACAACAGTGACGTCCTGAATAATGTTTTTGATATTATTAGCCGCATTCTGGAGCCTACGGAGCTGATGCCATTTGTGCTACTTAATTTAAATCTATTTACTTATCAATATCAAACTTTAGGTTATCAACTCAATTTTCATGTATCTCAATGTGAATCGTTAAGCCTGTTTTTTTTTTACTTACGGGGAGTAAAGTATTGATATGTTTTTGCTTGCGGGGATCCCATAAGTATTTTAAACCGGAGCAATGTGCTCTATTCCATGAAATAGAAGACTGAGTTATAGTTGCGTCACCCCGACGTGCAGCCCCATCAACATTTTGATCCGAGTTGACAATTTTAAGATCCATTTGAAGGGACAGATAGGTATGAAACCTCATTAATCCGGTTGAAAATGCCCTATCAAAAGTGTATCAGACCCAAAAGTATACTTTCAAAACGGCCTGATTGAATTGTTGCTGGTTCTCATGGCACGGTTGAGCTAGGAGCCCAATAATTGTATTCCTCATGCATGAAGGTTACAAAGTTTCAAAGTTTAAGTTGGCATCTTACGAGGTGCTCCTTTATCCAGGTCTACACCTTTTTACTCCATGAGGGTTGTGTTTTGTGTTGTTATAGCTGGCAACCATTGTATTATATCTGGTCCCATGTATTTTGACAGCAGTGGTTAATGTTATGAGGATGAGGACTCTTGAATGCAGCAGTCCACCATTCCCCCTATATGATTTAACTGCCAACATTGTGACAGTTATTTTTTCTCCGTGTCACACGCCGAATCGTCTTCTTCTGCATGGAAATTAAATGACATGGCTACTAGTCCATTTATATGACACAAATTAACAGTGTAAAAAATCATACTACTATTGCTAAGAGTATAGCACATTAGGTTATGATAATTATTGCTATACTATTGTTATTATTTCTACGTCGCACGCATTCATACTACTTGTTTACATTTTGTACTCCCACCAGTTGTTCATTATCTATGTACCATGCAAATACTTGATAGATATTTCTGATGTTGTGTTGTTGTAAAAGAGAGGATTGGTATAAGTGCTACCCGTAAATGTAATATGTATCTGTATATTTAAGAGAGGAAGAAAGCCTCTGTCATTATTCCTGAATATTGTTCCGATTGCGCTGCCTCCAGCTCTCATCAGCTGTGTATCATCAGTGCATAATCGTGCTGTTAGCATCATTGAGATTGTTGTGTCTGCATAAGAGTTTGATGAACTTCTACTATATAGTTTCCTAGATAATATACATTACTATAATAATGATAATGTTACTACATGAAAAAATACTACTAATATTATAAAAACTTGGTTCACTCGCTACCGAAGAATATTTTGACCAAAAACAAAACAAAACGTTGTTGACGATTTAAATTGTAGAACACGTCAGAGACTGCGGAAATAAAATCAAATGCAATTTTCTAAAATAATACCAGTCTTATTTTCATTTCTTAATCATAGCATGCAAGACGTTTCGCACCTGCCCAACTAATTAAAAGCCCCTAGTCATCTTATGATGAGATGCTTCTCATGCCAGAATTCACGTGACGGATGGGTCCAGCCCGATGGAACAAGTGTAATATACCTTGCGACTTCGCAGGAAAAACGTGCTTCTTCAGTGAATAACTTGCTATGGGGAAGCCAGGCAAGTTCCAACGTGCTAAAATCGGATTAATTTCATGTCAACAGCATAACTACCGGCGTCAGAATGTTCAAGATGAGTCTTGTCTACGTCTGGAAACGAGATATGAGAGCTTGTGAAAGAAACTATTCATGGCGTGGCGACGTAGGAAATCAACGTGTGCGTCCATTCTCTTCGTTAGTTTCCGACATTATTTGCAAAGGGTGGGCAGGAAGATTGAGACTATAGATAGCTTGAAAAGATGGAAGAAAAGAAGGTCAGCTGTAATTACTGATTCAATTAGGACGATAGGATAGACAAAGGAAATAGTCAAGTTCAAGCCGTGGACATTATAATGCTCTAGGTGGTTTTTGTTCAGGTCCGTGTGGGACATGAGGGCGTGATCATTATGCCTGTTGGACATATGCAAGTTTTATTTTGTTAGCTGAGAGAATCATCATGGTATGCATAGTCAGATTCATGAGGTCACTGAAATTCATTTCAATGTCAGGACATGCTGTAATAATGAGGCCTTCAATGTTGAGGAGTGTGATATTATAACTGATTTACTGTAACATGGTTTCAAATTCAAACATCTCCTTTTGCCCTAGAACTGCTCATTCTTGCCGTCATCGACGGTATTAGTCACTAAGCGGATGACTTGACCGCTGGACATAGCCAAGGCTCGGGATTTACATAGTGGAACTATGGCTTGAACTAAAATATTTCTGTGCCCCCTTTATGAGAATTTGGGAAAGGAAAGCTCCTATATCGTTCTTGCAAGAACCGCATAAAACTTTGTCCGTTAAGGACTTTTGTCGGTTGTAAATATTTGACCAAGAATAGTACTATGGAAAAAAGGGCTATACACGCATCAATTCTAATTTTACTATGGCGGCAGTATGGAAAGACAATGACGAACACAGTGGGTAGTGAGGACGATGAACGAAGGTGACCCCTTCCGTGTGTATTTTTATCTTGGCACAATTGTTGTGTTACATTGCCCTTTGGTAGTTTCTTAGAATGATTATTATTATGCATCCATGTGCAGGAAGAGGGTCGCGACAGGTCCCGCACTAATCTCCTAAAAGGTAGAAAAATTTCCTACCTCTTCCTCTCAGTTCGTCTTAAGAAGGAGCTCATCCATCCAATACAATTATTCAAAGTATGCAAGAACCGTATGTTTGAAGAAAAAATCAAGGGACGCCTTGGTCCTGACAAAAGTCCAGCTCCTCGAGTATTTAAGGGAAGGTCGCCTCCACAATCGTCACATTACCAATTCAACTTTTGAACAGTTCAAGTCAAGTTTCATTCGAAATATTTTCCTCAAAGTTGAAATTCACTCATTTTCCTGTCAGTTTTTTTTCGTAATTTCAACAGTGCACGGATTCTTGGTTGAATAGGCGGCCGAAGTTACAGCTGGAGTTTGCGGACTTTTTCGATGGACATTTTGTACTCAACAGTTCGGATGACAGCTCACCGGTTTGGGGCGTTTAGAATTTTTTCTCGCCTCACCGGGTAGTTTCATCCAGATTGGGGGGAGCAGTTTCTACAATGGAAGGGACACCTGAAGAAGAAGTCATCATCTACGGAGCCTTCCACGAGATACCTATAACTATGCACAGCACTTTGGTTATCTAGCTCTATGATGTTGATTCTGACTCATAAAGCTAGGTTAGCAAAGTAATGTGTGTAGTTCCAATCAGCGCTCATCTCTCTTCAAGCAAATTTCTCATAAAATGTATAGTCCAGTAATGCAAGTCCAACTCTCTTTGTCTAGGAACTACTGGCGGTGCGTAACTGGTTTATTTTCGTTATCACAGCCAATAGATCCTCGACAAGGGAGCCTTCAAAGCATCAATTCTCGTCAGTCTTTCCCAACTTTGTACCCATTTCCATGTTTTACCAACATCTTTAAATACCTGTGAATCCATCCATCCCTATTCCTGACTATTTCCTACCACTCCTGAATGTAATGATTGTAGGTCATGAATATGTTGCTGATTGGTTCTCGACAGATTTTTGTGACCAGGACTCTTCGGACAGGACGATTGAACGGTACGATTCGGGTGGATCATTGATGAGCGACGGACAACAAAGGAGGCTGAGCACGCGTCGGGTGACTTTCTAGTATCATGTGCCAGTATCTTGAAATCATGACTAGATCGAACACTCGACTCACGCTCAGTTAGACACGTATCAGCATTTAAGTCGCTCATCATCAGCCAACAAACGTCACCAAGCCGTCCGCAAGTATCTCAATCGTGTAAGGTTTCATACAAATAATAATTTACTCAGTCTCCACATTTGCTGTTTTACTCCCTCATTCCTCTACCTGTAAGATATGAAAATGCTCACGTGTATTGGTAATTATCTAACTTTAACAAGGCTGCCATGATCTACGAAGCCAGCAGAGCTTTCCAGTTTACTATCAAGCAGCTAGAGTATAAACCATAGGAACATATACAATACATTACTGCTAGCGTCCATGCTTCCCTTCCACTGCACAGGATAGGCTTCGGTAATGAAATCTAGGTGACTTGACATCACTCTGTAAATGAGATTATATTTTATCGGTCTTTAGCCCACTCATATAGGATTCCATTTGGAAAATGAAGCCAGAAAAAACGTAGTATGTGTTCCAAAAGCCAGGCGCTCGTAGCAAATTTCCCCATATGTCCCTCATTCCCAACAACTTTCGTGGGTTCCTCCTGCTTAAACTCATTGTTCACACTAGCCGTGAAACTTTCATCCTAGGAATTAGTATACAAGGAGAAAATAGCCAAAGAAACCAATAGAATTTCCTTTTTCATGTCTACTGCACCTCACACACCATAAATGAGACCCTATCCATCATACCCCACTTTCTAGTATATTCACATTCGCTCCTGAACGTCACCAACCATATCACCATTCCCACAAAAATATCCCCATGGCATCCCTTTCCATATTCTTCCATCCAATATTGACCTACTCCCTTGACCTTCCAGCTTTCCAAAACTTCAAAAATTCTTGTCCACACTCACTCTAAATATATCCTCTACCCCTCAACCCTTTCTAATCCATCGCATATAGCATATCTTTCAATGTTCTATTAAAATAAACTTGTTGAAATGAGATCATTCGAGCCATTCATGCCATCTTCCAGGCACCTCTGGGCCTGTCTCCTTAAACAGAGAGAGAGAGAGGACTGAAAAGTTCGGGTCGAAATGAGTGGCCTCCCTTCTTTCACATGCATGAGAGACACACATGTGCGAACTGACACACACACACGCACGCATCCATCTCAGCACATGCACACACACATGCGCACGTCCATGTAGAAAAAATCCACAAAATCTCTTTCTCTCGCAGGCAGTCAGTCAGTCAGTCAGGCAGCCAGTCCATAATAATCTAGCTGAAAACTCTACTGGCTTGACCGCTATGAAAACAATTGGTAAAAATTTCTGAGCCAAGTACATATACAAATGCCCCAATATCATCAGTATAGGAATCATCAGTACTTAACTCATCCCTGGTGTCATATGTTAAAATAAACATTAGCCTGGACTCTCATCATGATGATGATGACGACGACGACTGAGCTTTTGTTGAATGTGGACGAGTAGTACTATACTAGACGACCTAGTTCTGATCTGAGACACTGTATGGCTGCTCCTCTCCCTACCACCAACCACGATTATGTAATGACACGCCTTTGAAGAAGCTATACACATGCTGCTAGATCCTACTACAACTTTTACTACTAGCCGCCGTAGATGGCTGCTAGAAGAGCATATATATAATATAATATAGAGAGAGGGCAACTCTGTGTTTGTGATTAGTTACGCACTGCTAGATGGTGCATATTGTACTTTTAGAAGGAAAAAGGAGGCGATGCATGTGGGATTTCCCCGCTTGCTTGACACAACTGTATGCCTGTGTGTGTCTTCTGTGAGAGTGAGAGCCAGCAGCCCAATTTTTCCTGTAATATAAACATAACGATGATGATGATGATGACAATGATGGTCTATGTCTGTTCTACTTGTTGGGGTAATACTTTTGTGTCATTTTCTACTACAACTATACTACTACTACTACCACTACAACAAGAGTTCAAAAAAATGAATGGAAGTATAATAAGAATAATAAATAATAATTGGAGTGAAAATGGTTTTTTTTGAGGGGGAAAGGCAGAATGTATGGTGATGATGAAGTGCTGCTACTGCTGGAAAGTTGGCGTATGGAGGAGATGAAATGTTTTGAGGAGGATGATATTATGAGGAGGACGATGAGGTTGACGGAGTGTACAACAAGGTCCTCCTGCTGCTACTACTGCCGCCTCTACTACTGAGAGCGAGATGCTGGAGGAGGTTTGTATAAAGATAGAGCTGGTAGGATGCTGGACATTTAATGGAATTTCGGAGGTGGACCGGAGAGGAGGCACGGGTAGGATGGAGGAGGATGATTTCATTGAAGAGAAGGGATTTTCCGGTATGAAAAATGGGTTGGGTGTGTTTCGGGTTTTATGAGAACGGAGGGCCTGTGTAGAGACGGGTGAGGGGCGCGTGCGCAATTCCGACTGCCATTCCATCGATCGAATCTTCTCCCTTGGTTAGTCTAAAATCGAGTAGATAACTTCCACTTTGACTGTCCATCACAGATTAAAGCAGAGTCTTATAGAGTATTTGAGAGTGAGTCAAGTCAAGTTGGGACCGCGGTTGGGACTCTGTTGTCGTCGGTGGTAGGACAGTTAAAAATGAAGAAAGGAACGGAGTGAACATCCCCCACTTTTTTATTTTAAAATAAAAAAAAAATAAAAAGTGTATTCAAACAATGGCGTGCTGTTTATCTGAAGAAGCCAAAGAACAGAAGAGGATCAATCAAGAGATCGAAAGGCAACTGAGAAGGGACAAAAGAGACGCTCGAAGAGAACTTAAGCTTCTTCTATTAGGTAATTTTATTGTAGCCAAAATTCGGAATTGGGAAAGTATTATTGTCAATTATGAGATGATGATATGTGTGTGTGGTGGTACAGCGGAATTCTATGTATGGAGAATTTCGGCTGTGTTATGGAAAATTAATTGATCATGTTCAATGTGAGTCATGTATAATGTGAGTGTGTGTATGTGGGTATGTGTGTGTGAGAGAGAAGTGGGTTCTCCGGCATTAGAATATATATGCCCATCCTATTATTTATTATTGTGATTATTATGAACATTTTATTATGATGATGATTATTATTATTACTACAACAATTATTTTCCATCTCACTCCCGGTGTTTGGTACATCTCGTCATTGCCATCATCATCATCGTCAATTTTCAATCAAGAGCAGTGGGAGTGTTTTGAAAGATTTGTCGTCGTTGTCGTCGTCCGTCCGTCCGGTAAATGTCCCCGTCACACCTTCCTTTCTTCAATCATCAGCAAAATCACCGATGCCATCGGCATTCCAATAATTGATAATCTATTGCTGAATTATTGGGACAGCAGCAATAATGACGGAAACTATGGATCAGAGCTTCTTGAACTACAATCTTGGAGAATTATTCATTCAAGTTGGGATGAAAACTGAAGAGTTGAACAATGTCGTGACATGGATGCTGTGTTCAAAGAGTGACCGGAAGATGTGGCATTTGGAGTGATGTTATTTTTCTGGATTTTACAAGGCGGATTGACAAGTTTCAAGTGGGACTTTGAGAAGCCGGGCGGCAGTTTCTGTCCGTAGTGGGGTGTTAAATGGTTTGGATTTGATGGACATTGTGATGGGATTGAGGGCACTTTTCGTAATTTTTTCAGATTTTTTAATTTCGGTATGATCGTGCTGATAGGAAAGAAAGGAGAAATGGATTGGATTTGATGTGGTGTTTTGTTTGGGCATTCAGTGGAGTTTGAATTGTGAGAATGGAAGCGTGTACATATCATAAATTTTGTGACATGGTGACCTGAGGATGAACTTGTTGTTCACTTGTTAGTATTGTCTCCTTCTGGTGTTTCAGGTACTGGAGAATCCGGGAAGTCAACGTTTATTAAGCAGATGAGAATCATACATGGGGCTGGATATTCAGATGAAGATAAACGGGGCTTTATAAAATTAGTCTACCAAAACATCTTTATGGCCATGCAAGCCATGATACGTGCCATGGATTTGTTAAAAATTCAATATGCAGATTCTGCTAATATGGAAAAGGCCGATCAAGTGAGAGCTGTTGATTATGAAACAGTCACGACATTTGAGGAGCCCTACGTGGAAGCCATCAAAGCCTTATGGGCCGACGCTGGGATTCTAGAGTGCTACGATAGAAGAAGAGAGTACCAGCTCACCGACTCTGCCAAATATTATTTGTCGGAGATAGACCGTATAGCTACTCCGGATTACCTACCAACGGAACAAGACATTCTTCGTGTCCGAGTCCCCACCACTGGTATCATAGAATACCCATTTGATCTCGAGGAAATCCGATTCAGGATGGTAGATGTAGGCGGGCAGCGGTCAGAGCGACGGAAGTGGATACACTGCTTTGAAAATGTGACTTCCATTATCTTCCTGGTCGCACTCAGCGAATATGATCAGATTTTATTCGAATCCGACAATGAGAATCGAATGGAGGAGTCTAAGGCCTTATTCAGAACCATCATAACGTACCCTTGGTTCCAGCATTCTTCTGTCATCCTGTTCTTGAATAAAAAGGACCTGCTCGAGGAGAAAATAATGTATTCCCATTTGGTCGATTACTTCCCAGAATATGACGGTAATAGAATTATCAAAATACCTTTGAATTCAACTTATCCAATAACATGATTTTTTCCCAAGCGTCAGCAGCGTCGTTGAGTTGTTCACATATATTTGTGGTAATAACTCTAAGTGGCCCAAGTCAAACCTTCCTTAAGTTTAACCCTGGTATTTCCATCCATCTCTCATCTTCCGTTGAGAAGTTGATCACTGTTTGTGTATCTATCCCTTAGACTTGTCCCCTTTTTGTCTCATCCACCGACCTCCTCACATCATAGCGGGATCGTGAAGAATGTCAGTGACCCGATCTTTGGGTTGAGTAAATTTGACTTCCAGATTCCATGAGTAGACCTCGCAGTTTCTATACCGTAGTAGAAAGGTATCAAAAGGCTCTGCTTCTATAACAGTAGGACCAGTTGACCATTTTGTGCCCATTACTAAATCTGCAAGAAATTGGTTAGTTTGGTAGTTAAGGTGGTAGCAGTCAAGTCCGTATTACTCATAGCACCAGTTGTCCATGTAAGCCACATATGGTAGCCCAGGTAGTTGAGTAGGCCGGTTGAGCCAGATGGTAATTAGTCGGTACGTCATTGACGTTAAGGCGATATGGATTCTACATATTGCTTATTTTAGGTCCTAAACAAGATGCTGTTCCTGCTCGGGAGTTCATTTTGCAGCACATGTATTTGTCGCAAATTCCTGACCCAGATCGTCAGTGTTACTCTCACTTCACATGTGCCACAGGTATTTGTCTGAAGTTATAAGTTAGCCCACTGCTACGTATCGCTTCATCCTGTGTGCTCTACAAACTGTAATTATCTCCTTGTAGAGATAAGTGTATTGACAAGCCTCAATTGTAGTCGGTAACACTCATTTTTTTAATATTGCGGTTCAACAGAATTTACAGCAGCAGCGCAGGTTTCCGATCTGTCCTACACATTCGTACTCGTGACAGTGCCGGGTGTAGGTGCATGTGAAGATATGCTCCTTCACTCATTTGACTTTGTTTGAGATGTAGGAGCTGGCCTGCCTGTTTGACTTTGTCACGAGCACGATGACCTAAACAAAGAGTTGCGAGCATTCTGAGATTTTTCGTCATAGAGGACGAAGGAGCGGGAAGTTGTTTTGCTGTAATGAAGTCATTGCGACTCCTTGATAACTATCGCTAGACGTTCCCGTGTGCATTGTCATCAAAAGAAGCTCTAGAAATGTTTGTGTCCATCTTGATGGCCAGGTTTTGACAGTTTTCACCACATGACTAGAAGGATGTTAAGCGAAATTTAAAATAACAGCAGGTCATGAAAAGCTGCAGAAGGTAGGAAGGGCGGTTAAGTTGATGTTGATGATCAACCGAACGATGGTCATTTTCTAATGAAGCATATGGATCGGTATCCAGAGTCGAGATTGATTTTTTTGTCTGGAGTGGAGTCCTTTGCAGAGCTGTCCCAATGCAACTACTGTCTGTCCAGCTAGTCCATATTCAGTTCATGCACATGGCATGGCATTACACAAGATAGGCCAATTTGAGTGTGGTGATGATGATGATAGTCATACTTCCGGTGGAGAATTCCGTTTCTTTTGGACTATGTTATGTGAAGAGGTCGGTTTGTTGCGGATGAACGCACGGGTCCCCCAGTGAGGACGAATTTTGTCTTCCCTCGCGTGACGCTTGGTGATGGTCATTTGAAGCTACGTAACTAATCGATTGGATTATGAAAACGTTCTTAATCAAGTTTCTTTTGCACGGTGAAATATACAGGGCCCCAGAAAGATGCCATACATGCCCGAGAGTTCATCTTACGAATGTTTGTCGACCTCAATCCCGACAGCGAAAAGATCATTTATTCCCATTTTACCTGTGCCACAGGTAGAGTACCAAAATCTATTATCAATTGTTGTCCGTCAACGTGGTGAATGCATGCCTTGATGTGTGTCATTTAGTGTAGAACTACTGGACTCTTGTTCTGCGAGATGTAATCAAGTCAATGATAGGTTACAAAACTTAATAATGGTCATCGTTTCATTATTGTGGAAATTTGATAATCAATTTCAAAGTGTTGGTCACATTGGTGAGCCCAAGTTGTTGAAGAAGGAGAGATTAATGTTGTTGCTCGCGTGGAAATGGGGACGGAGTATGTGCAGTTCCTCCGCTGACCGTTTTCCCAGTGGCCGCTCGTATCCTTGGATTGGAAATAACGACATTATTATAACTAGCTAACTGGATAAGTTTCCGCTTCTTTGCTATCTTTGCATGGCTTCGGAAGCTTGCATGTTGTCAATTATTGTATCGGATTGTGGAAGATGCACGTGATTGCTTGGTCATCGTTATGTTGCACAAGAAGATACGACAAGATCAAGATGGGTGCTGCTGCTGCTGCTGCCATTGCTGAGATGAGCCTTTTTTCATCTGTATTTACCGCATGGTTGGTTTTATGTGACTTACCGTGTGCCTCCTGTTTGTACATTATTATGTAGTTCTGTCTGTCTGACCTGTGCTTTTAATTTGCTTGTAAATATGACCGTTGTTGGTGCCGTATGAATTGGAGGAGAAATTCCCAATTTGAGTCAAATCTAATTTGCATGTTCTTTGCTTAACTCTTGAATTCTGTTGCATGAAACGTACCGTCATTGGCTTTCCTCTTTGGCTCGGGACCGAACACAATCTTCTTCACACTGTGGAACGTCAGACACGGAAAATATCAAGTTGGTGTTCTGCGCCGTAAAAGACACGATCATGCAGTCAGCTTTGAAAGAATATAATTTGGCTTAAGGAAACATTATTGTTTGGGAAATTGAACATGATTATTAAGTGTTGGCTTGCTCATGAGCGTACTTGTTGTACCAGTTACTAATATGAACCCGGAATCTACATTAGAAGTCTACGAAGCTGTGTCAAATATGACGAAGGTCTTGTTGTTATTGTCCACCTCACATGATAATCTGCATGCTTTTATGATCTATATATGTGTGAAATTTTTAGATGGATCAGATAGAATGTCTGTGTAGTAAAAGAAACCTTTGATGATTTTGATGATGATTGCAGTGCCGCGGATATTATTATTGAGTGGCCTATGGACATTTTATATAGATGTGTAGCAAAGGGCCTTTTTCGTGGTAGTAATTCCCGGTTTGGTGTCTTTCTTCGATCTGCCAGTATGTTTATCTTGTCTTGTTTTAATATTATACCGCTTAAGTTACCATGTTTGCTTCCACCCTTCCTAAATGATGGCGGTAAGCCAGCTTTCCTGTGTACTTGTGTCGTTACTGTACTTACCACTACTAGTTGGGCTGTAAAATTTTGACGGGAGTTCCATGTAGATTGATTGGGAGTTGATTATCTTGTCACAGCTGTTATGGTTCGTGGAATATTTAGTTAGCTTGAGGGAAATGATGGCCATTTAGCATTCAGGATGGCTTATGTCTCGTATTAGTTGTAGTAGTAGCTATCCCCTGCCTTTCTGTCATTGAAAGGGAGAATCTGTGTTAGATATTTTGACAGTATGTTACTTGACTATACGTGCTATTGTCTATGAGACAAAGCATCTAACAGGATGATGGAAAGCTAGATTCATTGTTTTGACTTAGGCTCTATGTAGGAGTAAAATGCTCATGCTTTAAGAGGGTAAAGTATACGAGACATAGATATAATAATAGTTGGTAGGTGAAACGTGAACTTCTTATTTCAGATTCAGATTTATTAATGCTTCCAAAGATGTTTTTCGTCCCCAAGTAATGACATTATTAATACTGCTGTGATGCCATCCTGTACTGGGGGCTAAACGTCAGTGGAGTATCATGAGATGTCTGATATGATAGAAAGAAATTACAGGGAGTAATGTAAATGTATATAGTTTTATTATGAGTGGTTAGTTGTTCATGTAGTTTTTAGTTTTCAAAGTTAAAAGTCCAGGAGAATACAGATACAGAAGTCGTGTGAATGTTGTAGTAGTGAGGAAGGAGTCGTTTTTGAAATGATGTGAGGATGTAGACTTAAGTAATGAATCATCGTACGTAGGAAATCAGAGTAGACCAAAAAAAAAACGTTAGAGAATTTTTGAGTCAGCTACTTGCCTGTAATTTTTGTTTCTGTTCATTTCATCTGTTCAATAAA
Source organism: Deuterosminthurus bicinctus (assembly GCA_034698825.1). Lineage (NCBI taxonomy): Eukaryota > Metazoa > Arthropoda > Collembola > Symphypleona > Bourletiellidae > Deuterosminthurus > Deuterosminthurus bicinctus. The sequence goes on from JAQIWI010000017.1 coordinate 141,784, forward strand.
TAGAAAGAATTTGAAGCAAAGATTAGCTACTACTACTACTGGTGCTGCTTGTATTGATAATTCTGACTGGGGATTGGTTTCTTTCTGACTACTTACTTGTTTTGCTCTCTTATTGCTTCACCACTTACGACTGACAGGTTTGAATTGCGATATTTTGTCAGTGCAATCTTCGTCGCTGGCTTCCTTACTGTCTCTGCATGAATATCATATTATATGTGGTACGTGTTTTTTTTCTATTCTTTGGTGTCGTCTGTTCTTCTGAGAGAGTTAGCTGCTAGCTCCTCTCAGTTTATCTTGCTTTTCTCTTGGATCTTCTGAAGCAACGGCTTCGCTTCAATGCTTGTGCAAGCAATGGAGAGTAGTTAATTTTACCAACCCATACGCGGTGACTTTGGAATACGTCTCGGCCGTGATACAAATAGTCATGAGAACTGACACGACCACAAGCTAAATGGGATTATGAGGAGTGTTGTTGTTACCGTGTTTACATTATTGTGAAGCAATGCGGATATTATTCATTCAAAAGTAGACAAGAGATCCAGTGTCCAGTATATAAGGGTTTTGGGAGCGGGAAAGGACTTTTTCTTAACTGCATGATTTTATGATGATGTTGCTAATGTTGCAGCGTAAAATTTTATTTGAAAAAAAACACGAAGAGTGTTGGTAAGTTGGATGGTTTTGTTAATTTTCGGTCTGTGTTTCTTTCTCGTAGATACGGAGAACATCCGATTTGTCTTCGCAGCCGTGAAAGACACCATTTTACAGTTGAATCTGAAAGAATATAACCTTGTATAGATAGCAAATCCGACAAGAACATATTATTATGCATGCATAAACCTATTTAAAGCAAGAATTGTAAACTCTCCACAGTTAGACGACGAAGATTGTTGTTGCAGCACGTCGAACCAAAAAAAGAAACACAAGAAGGTTAACCAAAATCGCAGGAAGATGCTTAATTAATCAAGATTTCATGATTTTCATTATTATATTATGATGTAGAGCGTAAAATCACACACACACACATACACACACACTGTGAGCCATACATAGAGACATATAAGATCGCCTGACTTTCCTTATATTCATAATAGCCCTAACCATATTATTATTATTACTACACTCTTACTGTTTTAAACCGCTACACTAAAGAAACAGAAGCACTTGTTGGCGAAATGCATGATGATTACCATTATTCAGATTGAAATTGTTTGCGTTTGTCATATAGAAGAGTAAAAGGACAACTATGTAACAATTTTCTACGAATATATATAAACTATATACAGGTGTATTTACTATCCCATGATGCTATAATAATAACTATTGCATAAATATGATAATATATATATATATATATTATATCTGAGGTGAACCAAGTTATGAAAATGAAAACAAATAATATAGAGGTGAAGCTATCAGGTAATAGTCGTAATTGCTATTACTACTATACTACTATTATATCTATATATATATATATATATAATATATACATAATATTACTACACTACCATCGACCGATGACTCCGCCAGCCGCCTGATAATTTCTAATAGTATACAAAAAGAAGAATCGTGTGAGTCCTTTTTAAGTTTATGCTTGCTGGGATCGGTATGATAGATCAATGAGAGAGAAAAGTAATGCAGCAGGCTACCTCACAGCTTTGGTGTCAGAGAATCCTGTACAGAGTTAACGATCAATACAAAAACAACCCATACAGAAAAGCTACTCACTTTTACCAAACAGTTAATTACACACGCAACAAAATGAACATGGACACTTCAGAGAGCCGAAAAGATAGGCTGCGCCCTTACTAACCCGCCCTGTATTTTCCATTTTTTTCCTTATTATATGAGCCAATTCATCTTTGCGATACCTATGTTGTTGTTGAAACGAGAAAGGCTTGTTGGGATTTGCCGTCGCTCAGTATTCAGCTGGGCTCGTATCTTAACCAAGACCCTTGCGTGCCGATGACTATAGAGTGGGAGTGTAATTAATAAGTTAAGGGTGTTATCAGAGGTGCTGCTGTCGACTACCAAGGTGTGTGCAAAGGTGGCAGCCGGTTCAAGTTATGACACCGTCAGGTCCTGATGGATGCAAAATTGTAATGTTCCAAGTAAAAAAAAGTATAGAGTAAGTTGGAGTTATTTTCCTGTCATAGAATTTCATTTAGTCTTTTCTGATCAAAGTTGAGGGGGAGAGAGGGATTGGAAAGTATTTATATGGTGGTATGATTGATTGGGTTCATGATTTTTACCATTTGACGACCAGAGGTATTCGACTTGTACCTCGAGATTTTTTCATTCTGGATTTTATGCGTCTGAGTGAGGTACGTACTTTAGGAAGAGCCTATAAGAGACTAGAAATGGGCTGAGTATAAACGGAAGCGGTATAGATTTTCTTACTACTAATTATTATTGGGATTTCTTAACTACAATTTCTACTGACTGCTCTTGCTGGCTGTGGTGACCAGCACTGACTTTCTGAGGCATCAGTGTCCTAACTACGAGAGTTTGCGTGTACCTTTTTAGTCGTGGAATTTATAGTGGGTCTCTCAGGCGGCACTTATAGTGATTCCTTGTTGCTGTATGCTGATGAAGAAGTTTTTTGTGCTCATATAACCACCATCATAATCCATGTTATGTTAACTGTCTAGATGATAATCGTGTTGGTCACTGCAAATGTTGTACATTAACATGATTCCCAATACATTGTTATATAATGATTTTTACTCCACTATTAGCATATGCTCCGTTCTGTGCTAATGACTAAATGAATTATATTTCCTTTCCGGGTGGAGTGTACGTAGAACGCATTTAGTATTTAATATTATGATTAAAAATGTAAGTAGGGTGTGTGTGTATTTTGTCATGTGAAATGAACCTTTGATGGGACTTTTCACACAAGTCTTTAATCTTAATTTAACTGATGATGATGATCATAGTGTTACTACATTTTTATTTTTGAAATAATATAACAATCATTTGAGTGATGAAGAATGCGCTACATGTAATAATTATGACGGTGATTATCGTACACTATTCTTGTATCCAACTACCCAGTTGACGCTTCGATATGTTATTATTATATTATCGTATTATATTATTGTATAATTATATATTGCATGAGAAGTACGGACGAGTGTATGGGTGATTTGTTTTGCTGGATTTGCTTGTTTCCGCACACTGTATTTGCCGGTACTGCAACTTTTTGTTGTCCACACGTATGTTGCCGTCTCCAAAAAAAATGGGCTTCTGTCAATATGATAACAACATGTTGGCATGGAAACCATTATTGGTGTATGTAGGAGCAGATTTGATCAATCAGATTTTCAGTCCAGTCATTTTTATTAGATGTATTCGTCAGGAATTATTACAGGATGAAAAAGTCAATTGTGTAAAGGAACTATACTCGGTACTTGGAACGGTATAGCATTATGTAAAATGTAAACATATGATATTAGGAAGAGAATATAGTTATGACTATTAAGCATCATTGTGAAGGGATATGTGTTTCTACTAGACTGTGAACTGTTCATTGCTTACAAAGCAAGCAGAGGAGAAAAGTACTAAGGAGAAAGTAACGGAGGCGCCAAATCAAATTCTCTGATGAAAGAGCCAGAGAAACAATAAATATTCTAGCCAAAGATCATACGGACATGGTTTAATCATTACGTTGTTATTATTATCATTAAAAAAACACAGTTTGCGTTGATGTAAAGTAGTAAAAACAATGAGGAAGATGAGCTCTTTACATGATTGTATTTTTACCTGAATGACGCAAATTGAAAGTCAACTCTTTGTATTTATTATTATCGGTGTGTATGTCAAGGTTACTTTGATAATGTGAACAGAAGAGTATTAGGTGAGAGAAAGGAATTGAGGGAAATTGAGTCATTCTGAGATGAAGGGCGCTAAAATGGGTAAAAAAACATGCATGGATTCTAATTCTGTATGAATATTTCCGCCGGATGTTCGAGGTATTGTCGTCCATTTTAGGGCTGATGAGCAGGAGTCAAAGTAACGAATGATTTTATAGCTTATTGTTGTCCACATATTATTTTACTCTTTACCATAAGACGCCCGTACGGAAAGGCAGGCCCGAGTATTCTGTTTTGTGTGTTTAGTGTAAAGTGTAGTGTACATGGGTGTGTGGTACTAAGCTATATTACGTTCTAATATCTTTCCGAATAACCTCATTTTACCATGGCCACCATACGTGTGTTGTAAATATTTTCTGTTAGGTTTAAGAAAGCTAGCTTTTTCTTCTAGGGACAACCATGCTGGCTATGTGTTTGACAGTTGTTATATTGAAAGATTACCAGCCACCAATGAAGGATACCTACAGCGCACGTTAACGCCTGGGTTCTAGGTGTAAACAAAACGTATTACGGAGCGGAACTGAAACATAAAAGATAGCTCGTTGGTTTGATCAGGAGAAAGCGAGAGATTTAGAGACAGCGTGGGAGTGCCAAGCGTGTGCTACGTATTTTTCATGTCCAGTGGTGGTCGCTTTAGTGTGTTATTACAAAGATAAAATGCAATAATTACTGGCCTGTTGTACAGTTATCTGCCAAATGAACTGCTGGGGTTGGGAAACAAGGGAAGATCTGTATGTATGTCAAAAGCCCATTGACAGATTGCGCCTAAAAATCTGTGCAGTTGCTTTAATTATTACTGTCGTATATAGATGGTGAGGAAATTCTCAGTTAGTACTGTGGAAAATGCGAGTAATGAAACTTTTTTATAAGCAAAACTATACTGTTGTTGTGAATACTGCATCGTGGAATAATGAGCATCTTTCGTAAAAGGAAAAAACATATGACAAATTCTTCTATACGTAATCTGTAGAGATCCTATTAGTAGCAACACAACACTGTACTGGTGACCCTGTAAATGATCAGATAATGGACAAATCGCAAGAAAGACTCTTACAAGTATTGTAATGATTTTTCCTTCGCTCTTTTCATAAACAAAAATATTATGCGCATAGCTTTGACTGGGAATTTCAACTAAATAGAGTCTTGTTGATAATTACATGTGAGAGTGAGATCTATAATAATAAACAATTTGCCGGAACAGTCCGAAGCAGACCAAGACAAATATGATTCCCTTGTGTTGCGTTATGATTTTGTAGCATTTCAGACATATTTTCTACTAATTGTGCTCAGGAGAAATTGTGTAACAAAAATGATGAGGCCCCTTTGTGACAATGTTTCAGTTCCATGTATAGAAACTAACTGGAAATGACGATGATTAAGTGTTGCTGTAAACCCGTTTTTTACCCAACGCCATTGGTTACATAGCAGGAGGCGGGTTGTGTTTTTCAGGCGTTCTTGTGTGGACCATATATATGAAAATGTATTTACCTGATGATCCATCTCCACATTCTACTGATCTAGTTGTCATTGTAGTGTATCATCGAATGTGAGTAAAATGTAAAACAAATATCAGTCTTTTAGCTTTCGAAAGTTACTGTATTCATTTTTGTGGAATACGAGTGATCAGTCTTGTATTACTTGGCTTCTTTTATCGTGTGTAACATATACCATAGACCCTTTTTATGTTGTGAAATCTTTATTGATGGGCTTGCGGGACAAGGTAGGTACTATACGAGAGGCTGACGAAACGATTTTTGCAGGGGAGTCCAGTGGACTTGCCGTGCATTTATAATAGCTCGGAATTGACAATACTATATCTAAGTCATTAAGTTAAATCGTATGGAAGCCGGGCAAGAAGTATGAATTGGCAGGTAAAAGTAAGTTGTAATATATTCAAACGGCAACAAGTTACGGTATTAAGACAAACCTTTGTTATACTCCTGCCGCTGTACAGCATCATCGACGAGGCTTTTGTGACGCTGCAAGTACGTGGAAAGCGACTAAAATGTGACTCAGCAAGCATAAATTCGTGAGTTTTGAATTTCGATAACAGACTAACCTAAGGCGTATGTTTCTGCTTTACAGTATTAATGAATCCTTGTATAGAATTGGTTGACCATTGTGACTGGTGGACGGGACAAGTTGTGTAGACTTCTATTGCTCCTCTTAGAAGGGGCCATAGAATTTGTGTAAGCAAGTGACCTGTATTAGCAACCTAAGCTACTGTGGATCAAATGCGTTAAAAGTATTTCAATGCTTCTATAACTTGACTGCTAGCTCTCTATTGCTCTGGCCTATTGTACTGTATGAACACCATATTTTTGTTATTGCGAAACAATAGTACTGACTCCCCACAAACCCAACTCACTTATGTTATGTGGTCGTCGAGCATTCAAAATATACAGTTGTAAAAAATACAATTCTTTGTACTATTTGACCATTATCAAATTGTAATTGAAAACGCAGTTGTGCGTCGTGAAAATATCAGAGCAGAGGCTAGAATGTAGGAGAATAATTAAGCACCAATATGTGATGTTATTTTGGTTGTCCATTTGTTTGAAACTTTATGGGCACTTGAAGACATTACTTTACTTAGCTACATTTTTGCCGCTCACCGGCCCACCCGAATTTTGAAGGGAATTATTGATGTAGAGACATGTGGGTATAGTTGAATCAATTTATAGCAACAATGAATCACGTATTGTGTGCTTCCCGACATTATTGGATTGGATTGTATGTATATGCTATGATTTGACAAGATGCCGAATTATGAATTGTGGAAGGTTTTACGGGGATCGATGCTGTTGTAGTAGCATCCAATACTTTATGCATAAATTAAGCTCGACGTCCCTAGGGTCACGCCAACTTTACTTTGCTGTTGCTTTAAACAGTGTCGAGAGATGAACGTTTCATTATAGTTACAGTACTTATTAGCAAGTTGTATGTTCAGTTGTTAAGGAAAAGATTTAGGAGATTGTATGACCACCGTTGGAAGTGCAGTACCGGTTTAAGTGGCGGAAAGAGAGTTGACTCGTCATGTTTTGGTTGCTCCTCTGGTTTGTCAATTTACTCCTGCTTCCACACTGGACATTGACGGTGAAAGTAGCCCAAGGAGACGGCAAGTATCCAGTGGTAGTGAGGGCTGGTAGCTACTACGAATCATACTGTTTAGGTGCTATTGAATTGGCTCTTGAATTCCACCCGGACTAAGGTTACTTTGGCGTTACTTGTACCACGTGTGTTTATTACGTCCATCCAGAATTGTATTTCTCCCACCCTATATGCAATATTTGCATGTCCGAGTCCTATGAATAGAGTAGGACGTTCCCGCATTTTCTCTTTTCGGCGTCAGTGGTAGCAAAGAGAAAATCCGCGACTTACACATACTCACACAGATACACATGCCAAAGCATATTATTAACCTCCTGTGTAGCACGACGTTGAAAATTTTTCGATGTGGTCGTGTTTAAAAATGCTTTGGTCACACATCCATCTAAATAAACACTACAGAAACACAGATGCTAACATGAAATTTTTAGATATGATGATTGTTACGAAGGAAATATGGGTACTGTGAGAGTCAAGTCAAAGCTAGAAGACACACTTTAATGTATGCTGCATGACAGGTTTCTTATCCCGCGAAAAGAAAAGATGGACTCATTATCTAAATACACACAACAATACATAAGCTATAATAATAACTAATTATATTTGCATATAATTCCCTTAATATGATAACGAGGAAAATGATGATGATGAAAGGGTGTGAAAATGAATTCTTTTATATTGTACATACCTTGTGTGCGTATTAACTTGATGCATGGAAAGTTGATAAAGTAAATATATCTATCTATATATATATATACACATAAATATATATATATATAAATACATAAACAAAACTTTACCAAATGCTGCAAAAAATGAGAGCCACATTCTACACATTGTACATAGCAAACTGTAAACGATATGTTAATTATGTATGAAATATTATAATACATTATATGGTTATGCCGTTAGCTAATACTACTATTACTATTATGATTATTATTACTACTATATAAATATATATATATAAATACAATTACTACAACTACAATGATAAAATACTACCGCGAAACTGCGATTGAGATGGTGAGTTGCGAGAGATAGAATGTGTGTGACCGTGTGTAAATCAACTATCTAATTTATGATAAGATGGTGATGATTGTGAGGAGGGTGAGATAAACGTTAGTGAATTAATTGTACGCGATTAACACTGCTGCCCTGTCAAAAACGCAATGTTTACCATGGTGAATGCAAATGACGTGAGAAACTTGTTCAATGTTTTGTAAGCATATTGTTGATGAGAATGTGTGAATAATGATCGTAAATACTGATGATGATGATTCAAATTCGTTGTTCGTCCATTCATTTCCAACTCTTGGCTCCATGGCATGACTTCACTATGCAAACCCCCCCCCCCCGTCTTCCCACATGTCACCGCCTTGTCCAAATGGAGGCTTCGGCACACAGTTAATCGTCACAACACAATGTCAGTTTTTAATCAAACCGACTTCTTCATTCGACGGCATAAGTCATTTTGGTTTCTTCGTTTTTGGCATAGGAGGATTCCACCTGTCTTGTCAGCTGAATTAGAGCATATTACTTGTTGACGCTTGTAGCCATAAACAGCGCCTAAGAATCTCGCGTATACTACCCTACAGAAAAAAAAATTAAGTACTCCGTAAGAAGTTATTGCTCACAGTACTTAGGGGGCTTGACAATTGAAAAATAACTTTGACGTCCAGACTATTCAGTGTGATGATTGTTAATGTCGACAGTGAAGGAACGGTGAATGTCCAAAATAACTTTCTCTCACAGTCATTGTCCCATGTCGTAATTATAGTCATCCTAGATATTCCGGCTTAAGCTTCAGATCAACAGGTTATCAATTTTACAACATAAACAAAATGGCCTAACACAGCCGATCTAAACAAATCAGCGGACGTGGCCGAGCGGTTAAGGCGTCTGACTAGAAATCAGATTCCCTCTGGGAGCACAGGTTCGAATCCTGTCGTCCGCGTATTATTTTGTCCCCAGTACTACTACGCATAGATAACTGTTCCACATCTCTCTGAGTCATTTTGTCCCAAATATTCTCCTTTTGTACACTTCAAATATTAACAGCTATCTAACTTTTATATGTACTACATCTATTGGATTACTTCGCAAATAAAAGTAGTTTACCTTTAAATACCACTGTTCACAGTTGGCCTGGTGAAACTGAAAACTTTTAATCTTGAAAAATGTATAATTTTGTGGGCTATTTTGATACGGATTATAATTATCCCAAGACTCTAGTTTCAGAAAAAGTGTCTAGGTCTCTATAGCCTCGGAACTACTCAGGATTTAATAAACAGTAAAGCTTCCCGTGTACCACTCATGTGCTAACCGTCATCGTCCGTAGTACGGGAGTTACAGACCATCAGACCACGTTGCAGTATGAGTACGTTCTATTGAAGAGGCATGAGATGAGTAGGTACTAGATGAGTAGGTTACTATCAATGAGCTGTTATTCAAAGTTCCATCAGTGGAGGAAATGCTTTCTCTGGTGTGCTCACTCTTCTTTCACTTTACAGATGGAGTAGTGCATTCGACAGTGGATTTCGCGGTTAAACTACACATCCCAACAGGCCCAGAAGTGCACAAGTTGCTTCTCTATCATGTTTCTGCTTTGCCAATTCGCGGACTGATTCCACTTAAAAATACACGCTTTCATGCACCAACACATCAAATAAATCGTTTGTTTGTTCAAAGAATGAAGCTTGTGTATCGACATTTTAACAAGTCGAGGATGTACAGCGATAAGTTACATACTGCTTTAGAATTATGTCAAACCTTCGAATTCGTTTGGATGACCTTAAATGCAAAAACTGCGCAAGTTGTTACCATGTGAATTGCATTGTTTGAAACTTGTAAATAAGAGCCTAAGTAATCGCTTAACGTAGCTGATTTAGGGAAGACAAGCATGTTCCTTCCAAGGCTCGGTTCCTTCCTTCATTTTTCATTCTCCATGGTACTAAACTACGCGTGTAGCTTTTTATCTTCACACCTGAAAAAGACTGCGATGGCTTCTTAAAAGGGTCTAATACATCATATGAGCCAAACTGTAGTATTGGTGGAATTTTTTGACACATGCTGTAAAATGTTTAGTTACCAGGGATACAAGCATTCAAAAAGTATACGGACCTCAATTCTCGACGCTTGAAAAAGGGGTATTTGTAAGAGTTAATGAAGTGGACGAAAGTTCTCGGAAGTTCGATCTGTATTATGTTCGTTTCATGCGAACTGATCCGTAGCTGCCTTGGAGGGAGAGACGTAATAATCTTGAGTAGTGAGCATGAAGTGAAGATTATGAAGGTTTCTTGGAAGCGGGAAGCAAATACTCGAGGTTGGCAGTTCCAGGATCTTTGATGCCATTGGAAATCAGACGGTTTTTTGGTTTTTAGTGAAGATTGAGCCGTCCGAAGAACTGTATGGGGCAATCAGACTTATTCGCTGTTGAATGCTATAAAATATGCTGTAACTGAGAGAGTAGAGCCCGGAAGAGACAAGGTTGGAGGAGGAAGATGAAACTTTACGATGTGGGTATCTAGAACAGAATTTATTTAGCGTGTAAATCGATGTCGGAAAATGAGTCCGTAGGTAATTGCGCGTAAGTAATTTTTAGCCTGAATCCTGCTCTATCACCATATCTACGACCCCGTCGAGATTTCTGGTTGTGTTTGCCTTTTTTCTTGACTTCAATTCGTTTGTCAAATAGAAGGGTGCCTTTTGGTAGGATAGACGTTTCACAGAGGAGGGAATCGATTAGCATACTAAAACAATAGCTCACGTCCTAGTTGCTCCATACATTGTTCATGAAATCCATTTCAGTTGTGAAATTCAGACGCTCCGGGTATAATTAATGGGGAATGTTTGAGGCCAGAATAGAAAGTCTCCAAGTGGGAAGAAAACAAGCACTGGAGTTTTCTTGTGGGGATTCCTTTTTCATTAGAGTTCCTCTTTTGAAGTCCCCTTTCTTCTCATTCCTTGCTAAGGCTATAGTAGACCGCTGGTTGGGAGAGGAGAAAACTTCGGACTGTCATGGTTTCCGAGGTACAATTAATGAGATACATGGACGAATCTGAATGTAAGATAAATTCAGGATTCTCAATATGTCGATTCGATTTAGATAAGTAAGTTTTTTTTTGCTACAAATGAGATGCTTCCAGTATATTTGAGATGCAAACATTGACTTTGACATGCTACATTCAACCATGACAGCCAGTTATTTCGAAATTTTTAATATAAAAAGTATGCCGTTTCACTTCAAGTACATATATATAATCTCGCCGTTGTCAATTACTACTGCCTTACAGCACTGATTTTGATTAGATTTTCATTGCATCATTTCAAGCCCATGTTGTCATTTCAATACAAACGTCATTTGAATCTGCTGAAGTA